>JAODJU010000040.1:3384265-3394635 GCA_026776725.1 Gnathonemus echidnorhynchus | reverse complement strand
GGCGGGCGTGGGGTGGGCGGGGCCGCGAGGGGGAGCGGCTGCCGCTCCCCAGCGTTCAGGAACCCCACCGCCGTCTGACGGGACGCCTCATCCAAACAGCCCCCGCCGTGCCTCCGGAGACGTGCCACCATACTAATGACGTGTCAGTCATCCGGCAACGTCGTGGAAAGCCAGGCGGGACTCTCCCGGATGGTAGTGTACCACTGTTCCCCCCCACCCGAAACCCTCCCCCATATCTGCGGAAAACGTGATTAGAAGGTGAACGCAGGGAAGTGCCTCTCATTTCCAGGCCAGTATAAAAGTAATGAAAATGTTAGAACGACACAGAATGAGCAAGCGTGTGTGTGTGTGTGTCCTCGCGTGTGTGAGCAAGGTTTGGGGACGGACTGGTCCAGCCAATCGGAGAGGCCGCTCGCCACCTCCGTAACGGGCAGCCGTAAATCTGCGCGGCGGCGCGAGAATAACGGCGCCAGCAGGTGTCATGTAAACACAGCAGAATCGGCGGCTTTGTGCCAGCTGACAGAGACACCGCCCCAGCCCAGAAACACCCCCCCCCACCACAAACAGCACTCATATCTGTTTGTGGCCGATTCGCTTTGTTGAGTTTTTAGCTTCACTCTGGTGAGGTAGGGGGCTCACTGACATTGCCCCTGACAGTTACATTGTTGAGCATGTCGTATGAAGCTTGGGGCAGTGGGGGGGCAGGGGTATTTTCACTGCAACCCACCCTGGAATAGTACCTCAGATTCATGCAAAACCTGGCCTTCTCTACAACAGGAAAGTGTTTTTTTGCATCCAAATTATACATAGCTGGGTTACTGATTGAATACAAAATCAAATAAGGCAATTCAAGGCATTTATAGAAAACTGAAAATCCGCAGTGACTGGGTATTTATATGAAACTGGAGCTTACAGAGAAGCTGGAAAAAAAGTGGGAATTTGTATATAGTAATTAATCTGATCTGATCACAATAGAAAGGACAGTAATGAACCAGACGTTTACCGTGCGGTGTTGTCAGAACGGTACCAGTGCACTCCACACAAAAACAACAAATGCTGATTCAAACTGTACGTCCACTGATAAAATCCCAGGGCTTTCTGTGAAATGGCGTTTCATTGTGCAGCCTTTTGGGTGCCTGTGATGATTCCATTTTTGACAGATGTGAACTTATTTCTTTAAACAGGTATGATTATATATACATAAATAGATAATATCAACGTGCGGACTACATTATGTAGGGACTCAAATACAATGAATCGAAGAAACAGAAGACAACTGTCCTTTAGGTTGATGCAAGGACATCTCTACACTGGGTATGTTCATCTCAGCAGCCACACGGCAGAGATGGAAACCGGTGGGATTCTTTTAATTTCGGAATCTAAATTCAGCGAGTGTGTACTGCCAAATGTCAGCAGTATCCAGAAGCGCGCTCTACAATTGCATCACCTCCGTGAGCTCTCTTGGGGAAAATATATCCCCTTCATAGCTTGTTGAAGAGTAATTTTCATTTCTTTAGTGCTTTAGGACAGGAGAGCCGTCGTCTTTGTTCATTTTTAAATCTTTGGGTTTGTAATGCAGGAAGTGAACCTAAAATAAATTCTCATCCCCAAATTGTGTGAGAGGTCAAGCTGCTTCAGCAGACTGAATAGATCTGAAAATTCATCAAGGATGCAACCAAATTCTCTTTTGCCTTTCGTCAGTTTAAATTATCCTGACTCTGGGGATGCGGGAATGTGAAGGTTTGCCGCCGGAAGGTCTGTTCCAGTAATTGGTCTTAATTGTCACTAATACGAGTAAATCCCCCTGCAGGAGGTCAGGTCAGTTCGGCGGGAGGGACACGTTTGTCATCGATGTGACAGCGGCAAATTGAAAACCTTTGGCTGGGTATCGCGGGCCAATTTGTCACCGCGGGTCCCCTTCCCGGTGTCTCCCTGCTCGCCACATATGTGTAATTACAGTAAGAGGTGCTACTGGCGTTAATTAGCCAGGGGATCGCTTTGGAAAAGCCCAGAACCATGGTGGATAGCAGAGGAGTATACTGGGGCATTGCCACGGAGACACTGACCGCTGCTGAAAGTTGATTGGCCTTTCTCCTGTCATTCACTGATTCAAAACACATCATTGGCTAATGTTAAGGTTGGCCCCTCTGTATGAATTATGGCCCCTCTTATGCCCCCTCACCCCCCTAGAATTGCCCCAGGTGGTGGGTCAGATCGCGGCATTGGGAACACGCCTGTACATGCCTCACTCCTGTACCGTGCAATGCTGGGTCTAAACAGACGTCGTTCTGATTGTGATTTGAAGAGACTTGGGTTGGGGGAGGGGGGGGGCTTTGTTGTTTCTGTCACTTTGAGACCCCTGGCCTGGTGGAGTGACTGCTTGTGGGAGGCAGAGGACCTCAAAACGTCTGGGACCCCACACAAATGTGTGGTCTGAGCAGTGGTAAACAGTACTGCTGTCTGTGTAGTACTCAGAGCGCATGGTGTGGGGGTGTGGGGGTGTGGCTGTCCCCGTCCTCCATCCCGATGGAAGCTGCACGGCTCAGAATGGAACTTCAAGTTTCTTATTGTTCCAAAAAATCCAGTAAATTCCAGGATAAATGGACCCCGCTGGTCCAGTTCTGTGGCTCCCTGCTGTCTGTGCTTTCAGATTTGTGTCTCACTCCGTTCAGCGGAACCTCAGTCAAAGCTAAACCAGAAAAATCAGTTTAACCCCCTCAAAAAATACATTTTCAACTATGTTAACTAAGTAAATTATCAATAAATAATCAGTACATGTTTAATTAATGCATTGTAATGGGGAATCTGTGTGATTAGTAACATATTCATGTTCAGGTTGTTTACCACTTAGCTCTGCATGATAAATATGAGATGAGCAACTTCTAAATTATTGATCCGTCACGATGTTTAAAATTCGCGCAGTGCTGAGAAATTCTGTTCCAGGAAAGGTTGGTCGGGAATCCTCACCAGGCTACCAATTTTGTTCTCAAGCTCGGAACAGCAGGATGAGCTGTTGTTTGTGCGTGTGTGTGTGTGTGTTTGTGTGTGTGTGTGTGTGTGTGTCTGCGTTAGAGAGAGAGAACGAGAGGTGTTGTCTGAGGCATTGTGGGTAGCTTTCTGTCCATGGGCTCTGCTTAGGTTTACAAGCTACCCCCCCCCCCCCACTATGATAACCCGAGGGGTACCTGGCTTTGAAATACACCAACAGGCACTGGATCTTTGATGGAACAAACTTCTATTGGACCTTTAACTCTCCATCAACCCATCCAACTTCCAAAACTGCTCTCACAACACTGAACCTGGGGGCACCAAGGACGGAATGCCAGCCTGTGGCAGGGCACACACACTGTACACACACACTGTACACACACTGTACAGACACACACACTGTACACACACACACACACACTGTACACACACACACACTGTACACACACATACACACTGTACACACACACACACGATGGCAGACCTCACTGCGAGAGGAACCCAGAGTACACGGAGAAAAGAGGAACCCGGAGTGGACAGAGAAAAGAGGAACAAGGAGAACAGCCACAGAAACACGAGGAGAACATCTGTCATCAACTCTTTACAGTACATGAGAACATACTGCAAAAAAACACATTACCCGTTGAGGTAGATCCACTGGTGACATGCAGTATTAATACTCTATGTTGAAGTTTATGGCTCCAGATTTCCCATATAGCAGCATGAGTTTGAGGAACAGGGTCCTCCACATCAGAACCCATCAGCACGTGCCTTTATTTGGGGAGAGCACCACATGTGGACAGTATATTCCGTCAACACCAGCCCCACAAAGCTTGATGGCCTGTCACATGCCCCCCAGTGGGATATAGACCAAGGCCCTTAAATTCTGATTATAAATCATCCAGAACATACAAATTAAGATAAGCTGGTGAGCTCAAGCTCTGATGCTGTCTGGGTTCCATTCAACAGAACCTCCTTCCTTTCTCTCCTCCTTCCCTTCCTCCATTTCTCAGTTACCCCATCCCTCTGCCCTCACCGCTCCTCCTTTCTTATCATCAGTGCCCCCCAGGGGGTCAGTTCCTTCATTTCTCCCGCACATTGCTGGTTCTCCCCCTCCGGTCCTTCGCCCCGCAAGCCGGATCCTTCCGGCGGTCCGCAGACTGTCAGCCTCGCAGCCTGTGAGAGGAGCATCGGAGACACGGAGCAGCCAAGGCCTCTGATTGGCTCCCATGAGACGGGGCCACATTGGGTCTCCCGAGAGAGTCCCAGAACCTTCAGGCACATTCAGAGTTCTCACAAAAGGTCCCCACAAGCACGGTTTGCTCCCTATCTTGTTTTGCCAAACAAAGGCCCCTTTGACGCGATCACACGTCCCTATTAGCACGTCATAAAGAGCTCTGGCGATGGATAAGCTCAGTTATTCTAAGGCTGATGCGACGCCAGGCCACAGGTTCTGCTTCCTTGTAATTATTTGCATAGGATGGCGCAGAGAGCGCTGACATCGCTCATTAAAATCAGGCAGATACTTTAGAGGTCTATTACCAGCTCATAAAGCGGACGATGGTGACCGCACTTTCCTCTCTGCCGGGGCGGAGCCGCCAGGAGAAAAACAAACATTAGTTGTTCTTCAAAGAACCGCAGTGCAACGGTACTCTGACTGCAGGAGTGTGATGGTGGCAGCCAGTTCCAGCTGTACTGCCCGGGCAGCGAGCGAGCCGTTGATCAAAGCGGAGAAGGAAATCCTGAAGAAGGACGTCAATGGGAAATGCTTAGAGGGGGTGGTGGCTCATGGCTGGTATTCTTGGGGGCCCCAATAGCGTGCGACTGCACGCATAAGGTGAAGTGTGATGTCCTCTCCACCACACAGGGATACAGTGAGCCTACAAGGAGAGACCTTGGATTGGACACAGTGAGCGTGTGACACACAGAAGTATGTTTAAGGGTTCCAGTGCCCTTGGAGATGGGAGGCCACAGTGCTGCCCATGGAACCACTATCCACATTTGGGAAATGCACCCAGAAGTCGGCCACATTACCAGAAATCAACCACCTTGGTTTGCAATGTGAACTATAGAAAATATACTTTGGTGCCATCAAACAAACAAAAACAAGTGTAGCGATTATGAAGCGATTAGGAAGACATACTTCCACCGTTTATTTTCCTATTTCGTTTGACTTCGCTTCAAACCTTCACAGGAGAATTGGACGGCAGAGGCTTCTCTCAGGGTCCAGCCATCTCCCAGCATTAGATTAACTAAAGTGGATGTTTGAAGAACGTGCCATTACCAGGACATTGCTGGGGCATATCTGGTACTAAATGAAAAAGCCTCAACTTGGCCATGGAGATACGACAGGCCTTCCGGGCTTCTTTGTGTAATAAACTCGAAGTCGTCCGTGTCCAGGAGTGGCCATTGGGTGACATTTTTGTCTGCATGCTTCTGCTTATTCTGGACAGGACAGGAAACTGTACAGCACGAGGATGTGTGTGCAGTGAAGGACAGACGGCTCAACATGAGCTTTCAGGGGATGTTTGTCACTGAGTGCCTCTTATCAGTGTATGGCCAGTGCACCAGGTGAACAAGGTAAACGCCTCACATGTGGTGCGATGCACGAGTTGCCGGCATGATCCCACTCTCCCTCCGCCTCACACGCTCTGTTTAATCATCGCACCACGAGTAAATGGTGGGTAAGAGATTACAGATGCTAACGAAGGCTATGCCTCACAGGACAAGAGCACGACTGATCCAGAGACCACAGCACCTGGAGATTCCTCAGTCTCCCACTATGATGCTGTCCGTGAAACGTGCGGAACGATGCCGTATTCTGTGCAACCCAAGCTTCCCAGTTGAACCCAGTCCCATCTCCGCATACCTAGCCCCCCCCGCCCCCCCGACAGTGAAATGTGAGGTAATCCCACATTCCTCACCTCTCCCTCACCCACAGTAGGGCCCCCTCCACCTTCCAGTCATTTGTATTACATGATTAACTCTCTTCTATATTAAATGTCCAGTTACAATTTCCCCATATTTTACTAGGGCATTTTACACAGATCTCCTTGCTCCCCACTAACCCACAGTATTTCATATTGTAGATCCAGGGCTCCCTCATCTTTCAGTCTCTGTGCTTTTGAGGTACCATCCTTCACAGGTTCCCCTTTCCAGTGCTGCTCCCGGCTGCCCGTGGCTCCAGCGAGGGGGTCCGAACGTGCTGCTACCCAGCATCTAAAACAGCCGTATTTCATTTATCATAAAAACAGCCTGCGATGTGGCGCGACGCTTCGCTCCTAAATCACAATCTCATTTTTCACTGTCGGATTTTATATGTGGCTTTTTCCCCGACGTTTTCGCCACGTGTTCCTGGAGGAGCGATGTTTTTTTTTTTTTTAGTTTAAGGATGCTGCCGTGAATGAGTTTGCCTTGTAGATGCAATGAGCCTCCACTCACATGGGGGTGAAAAAGCTAGATACTGCCAGTCTGCTTAAACCAACACGTGTCTTTAGGCGAGGTGACATTTATTCACTGTATGACATGTAATCGTGTGGCCTTTCCGCCGCAGCGACTTACTTATTAATTTCTAGACGTATACAGGCACTTCTGTCTTAACGACCGAGTTCCGTTCCTACGATTAGGTCGTTAAGCGAATTGATCGATAAGCCAGGAACCGCCCCTTACCGACACTTAAAGCACAATATACTGGTAGTGAGTTAAGATATGGTTTTAATGTTACCTTTACACCATTCAGGCCTATAACATTTTTTGTATATTTAAAAACAGGGATGCACATAACTGGTACGCAAGCACGCATACACCTTTGAAGCCGTACATGCGGCAATCGATTGTTGTAACAGTGCAGATGTGGTATTATTTTATGTAGGTACATTTGCGCTGATATGACAAATTGTCACGCATTTTAACCGTTATATGCTAATTCGTACTTCATTCGTGGTATAAAAGTTAAAATATATGGTAATTTCTTGTCCTAGCATCACAAATGCACGTAAAATAAGTGCGCATTTGCACTTTTACAACCATCTTTTGCCGCACATATTGCTTTCAGTGGTGAACGCGTATTTCCCTACCAGTTATCTGCATCCCTGTTTATAATGTAGTGTACTGTATAGTGTAATAAACAGAATAGAGGAAATCTGCTCTAATAGATACATTACTTAGGTTTGCATACTGCAAATACAGGTAATCGTTCTTATTTATTCTGAATGAAGAAATCGTCTAAAGGAAAGTCTAACGTGATAACTTCGTTTTAATTCGCATAATTGCTTGACGCCGGCCAAAGTTTCCGTACAGCGTGTGATACCGACAGGTCGGAGAGCTGGTCGTAGGTCCGGGGGGCTGTTAAACAGGTAGATCGTTAAGTGAAGATTATCTACTAGATACTATCGGTATTATAATAGACGCGCCCTTCACTGCGATCCATAGGCTACTGCTTTCGATATTAATTGGACAGTATAGGATCTTCATTCCCTTTATCTCCGGAGTGAGTGTTTTTCATTACGGAAAGCTGTCATTATTTTCCGCAGTGTGACAGTGACATTTTGCCGCGGGAGATGCCAGAGACACGCCGCGGGAGCACAGCCATAGTCAAACCGAGCGCCAACCTCCGGTACCGGTACCAGAGCGGTACGATCCGAAAGACCCTTTTTAAATTCATGCCACCTTTCTTTCATGTGTCTTGTTCTTTTTTGTGGGACTGAAATATGGGGGGGATGGGGACCCTGAATTCCGCTTCAGTGTCGCGTCTTCAGGGTACGTTCCTAAATGGCACTTTGACTGAATTCAGCTGGACCGGCTGACACTGGTGCCACAACGAAATTAAACACACATTTCCCTGCTTAAAGGAGAATGTCCCCTCTGAACGATGTATTTTATGACCGGGCTCCTGGGACACGCGCCAACCGCAATCAACGTTTTCGCGTGGAAAGAAAAGAGCTTTTTTTGTTTAGTCACAATTTCTGTTCAGTTATGGGGGTGCCTCAGGTCCTAATGATTTGGAAAGGTTTAACTTTGTCCTGGTTCATATTTGGAGACACGGGGTTTGCCGAAAGAGCACACAGGAAGTCCGCTGTTAGACTACTTGGGCTGTTCTCTCTTACTGAGCGGGTGGGAATGGCCCTTTCTATTGTCCATTGAGAAGTGGACTTTGCTGTAGGTCATCATCACTGGCCCAGCCTGGTGACCCCAAGCTACTCAGTTTGTCCTGTTCCATTCTAAACCAAGCTGGGCTGTATCCCGGATGGGATGCCAGTCCAGCAGAGGGCTCATACACTTACATGCCATGGATAATTTACAGAGCCTGGAGGAAGACCAAGCACGATACAAGGAGACCACGTAGGCTGCAGACACACAGAGCGGAGGCGAGGCTGGAACCCCTGACCCTGGAGGCAGGTGGCATCAGCTATGGCTCAGTTTGCAGACCTTGTCACACAGTAATGACACATCTGACCTTTCCTGTCTTTTATCAAGAAAAACAATCAAAACATAATAGTCTCATCCGTCTATCTATCCATCCATCCAAATTCCAGCCATTTATCCTGGTCAGGATCACAGGAACTTTATTTAAAGGGTTACAAAATAACACTCCAATGTGAGGCGTTTTCGCTAATAAAGCTCAGTATGATTATACATGTGCCACGTGTTGTATGAACAAACACAAGGAGCACCAAAGGCATATTATTAACTCTTTAATATTTTTTTTACAGAACTGAAGACTAAAGTACATCAAATGAGGGAACTGTACAAGAATGTGCAGAAAGAACGAAAACATGAAAAGAGCTCGGCCAATGAGGGGGTGACATGGCATCACCGAAGAACAGCGCTGTGAGGCCGCGCCCCCTCACTCTGCGGACCTGGGGGCGGGGCTCCCAAAAGCGAAGATATTCGCCCAGTGGGGTCGTTCGTACGTCCCCCCCCCCCCCCCGGCCCATCCATTGTAAGTGTCGATTTATCTTTTTTTGAGAGAGAAATCCCTGATTTGTCATACGAAATGGAATAAAGGAAAAGCGACGCGCTTTGAGTGGTGACCCCACTGTGTCCGCCGTGGATGTGTGTGACGGGGACATGGGGATGGCGTCCGCGTCCAGGCGCCTTTCCCAAGCACACCTCCCTTTTCTCCGACTTAAAGATATGGATCTTGCTAAAAATGTTACCGTTTCGGTCTTCAGTGCATCGTAGCCACATCCAGCGACATGTGGGCTGAGGTAAGAAGATCAGCTGGGTGCGTCAAGTCACCGTTTTACGCCACCTGAAGGAGGTGCACTCACGCTGGCATCCAGGACTGTGCTGCTCCACTCCTGACTACAGTGAGGTATCAGATTGTGACTGGGTGGCAGTGGCCACGCCCAGGTCTGTGACAAGTCAGCAGCCTCCTCTATCCATCCTGCGTGTCCCCCTGGAGGAATCCCTCCACAAATACGAGTCACTGAGAAATCTGAATGACTGGAAACAGCCTTACTGCAGAGACACCCCCCTCGCCCCCCATCAGGCCACACACAGATACCAAGGTCAGAGTCACTGGTGTTTCCTCTCTTGGGGGGGCAGTAAAAACACAGCGTTAAAAATCCATCTATTAAAAATCTGTCTATCCACCCACCTCTACACTGGCCTGACTTTTTGTTTTGTCTATAATCTCCGCGACTGTTTTTTTTTTTTTCTTTTGCATTACTGTCTTCATTTTAATTATATATTTTATGGCATAAATAAGAAAGTTTTTTTTAACATAATAAATTACAGGTTATGGTAACGCACTGACATCTGGCTGCCATTAGGGGGTGCTCTCTCTCCTTTCAAACGCCCGGGGAAGGGGGGGTCCACAAGCGAGGGGTTGTGCAAATTGTGAGTGTCCGCTGAATCTGGATGCCTGGGGGGGTGGGATCTTCCCACAGAGGGGGGGCGGAGCTCTTTAGCTCCAAACACAGCTTTCTAGATGTTGTATCCGAGTCGTGGTGGGGGGGGGCAGACACAGTCACGTGGGGGATTGCGTTGGGATGTAAAACGGAGTGATGGCATCGGAATGGGTGCAGCGAGGCCTTTCGGAGTACGCCAGGACGCGCGGAAAGCCACGGTGAATAAGGCACACGGCGGTCTCGCGGTCACGGCCTGCATCACGCGTGTCACATGCTCTCCTTTTCTCAATGGTGTCCTCCCTCGTGTCAATGCCCCCCTGTCCCCCCCAAACGTGAGGGCGCCCGCTTGCTTTCCGAACTCCGGACTGTAAACATGGCCAAAACAAACAGAGAGGTGTGACAGAACAGGAGGCCAGTTTCCTGTAGCTCTCTGGGAGATAAAGCAGGATGTGAAGCACATGACAGCAGCTCAGTAAGGCCCCTATGTCACTTGCCCCCCCCCCCCCGCCCCCCCCATTTCCGTGCCTC
>JAODJU010000040.1:3358969-3384242 GCA_026776725.1 Gnathonemus echidnorhynchus | reverse complement strand
GGGGGCGGGCTGTGGCATCAGAAGAGGCTGGTGAGGGTGGTCTGTGAGGGACTGCGGCACTCGTGCACGTCCAGGGGCCCGGCGGTCAGCACGGGGGTGACGGTGGGCATGGTGGGGTTGGTGAGATCCGTCAGGGTGGTGGGGGTGCTGGATGGGCTCATGGAGGCATTGGAGATCTCCGAGGCGGGTCCCGACGGGGTGCCCCCCTGCAGGGCCGACCCATCCGACACCTTGTCCACCCCCGAGCTCTCCTGCCGAAGAAGGTTCCTCCGGAATTTGGCGCGGGCGTTCTGGAACCAGACCTGCGGGGACCAATCAGGAGAGAGCACAGCTCAGGACATGTACACGGGGGCTGAAGGGGGATGGGGGCTGGGAGGGGGGTCACAGGCTACTGGAGTTCATCAAAGCAAAACGACTTCTTTGTTCCCCGTTCTGTTAATTAGGGCTGAGGGCTTTTCCCCCAACTCCTCCGGATTTCGGTTCACGGGCCTCCTCCTCTGCCCTCACTCCCCCCTCTCCTTGCGGAATGTGCTGCTGCTCTCTCGCACCACTGAGCACGCCGTGCACCACTTTCCCCGTGAGCTGCCCTGCTCACGGCGGCTGCTGCCCGGATGATGCTGCTACCTGCTCCTTCGTCTCACTTCTCTTCTCATTTTTACTCGAACTCAGTTCATGTCATTTCCGCACCTTCTCCTGGAGGGGGAGTGGGAGGGGCGATGGGGAGGGAGGTTGGCACTGATTGGGTGGTGAGCCTGGGGGGGCGGGGCTCTCACCTGCAGCACGCGCTTGGTCAGGCCTGTCTTCTGCGCCAGCTGTTTCAGGTCCTTGGCGTCAGGGTTGTGGTTGATGGCGAAGTAGGACTTCATGGTGCGCAGCTGGTGGTGCTTGAAGGACGTCCTCATGCGTTTGGTCTTCTGGCTGGAGCTGTACTGGGAGTCCCGGTCCAGCAGGTCCCCGTCGTTCTCATTGCAACTCAGGGCTGAGGGGCCACACAGAAAGACAGGGAGTTCATATGGGGTCTCACCTCCTTTTACATTAATGTTTATTTTTCATCATTGTTGTTTATTAGTTTAGCGGTGTTTATTCAAGCATTCCGTTCCACCAAAGTGGCCTGTGGCCCTCAGAAGACCAAGAGCCGGGCCCCGTGTGACCGTATGCGGGAGCAACAGAGGTCAGATATTAAGGCGTAGATGGGGCCTGAGCGTGGCTGCTCCTGGTGTGTGTGTGTGTGTGTGTGTGTGTGTGGATTATGTTTATACTACATTGTGGGGACCAAATGCTCCCCACAATGTGATAAAAACAAGTTAGTTTAATGTTGTTGGGACCATTTTCCAGGTCCCCACAAAGATCTGAGAATGCAATCAAAAAAGTAAAAATGCCAAAAGTCTCATGTTTTGTTTGGTTACTTATGGTTAAGGTTAGGGCTGGGTAAGGGTTAAGGTTGCCATGTTGTGAATTTTCCCCATATAAATGAATGGAGAGTCCCCACAAACATATAATTACAAACAAGTGTGTGTGTGTGTGTGTGTGTGTGTGTGTGTGTCTGTGTGTTATATACATTACATGGTGGGGACGGAATGTCGGCTGTCCTCTGTTCATCATATGTGTGACTTCAGCATATGACATCTTGGGTGTTGTGTTAAACATTGAGGCCATCATGTAATCAGAGAGCGATCAACTGATTACTAATTAATGATAATATTTAAATGATTATCTAATATTTAACATTCATGTTTGTAGCCAAGAAAAACGTTGACATTATATACTATGGGGAACAACTACTGTTGCCAATTAAATGTTATGATTTAGATATTAACTTTTCTCTCTTGTGTGTCATTTTTCAGAAGGGGATCTTCTTTGTTTCGGCACCTGACCTGTTAGACACGCCGACAGCCGACTCACTCGGTACGGCGTGGTTTGTCACGGTTCAGCTCGGAGTGCTCAGACTCAGACTAGAACGCCGTTTTCCCCTGTCACTTTCTGCCTCGTTTTCAATCGAAATGTAGCTTTGGAATAAATAAATAAATTTTGAAAACTCCTGAAATAATTTTACTTGTGCCTGAAAGAACTGCAAAGACACTTTAACGGACAGGAAGTGATAAAACAGTATTTATATAGTATGAAGTGTTCCGCGATGTGATGTGTTTAGGAGGTTGAGGGTTATATAAATGTCAGTTAAGGACAGATTATCGCACTGCGGCTGTCCCGAGGACTGAAATAAACCTGGAAATCAAGGCCCTGCCTAAAAGCTGCATGACACGTCAGCCAGGTGCCGCTTGCAGGATGCGTATATCGGAAGCGCGTCGGGCTGGTGAAATAAGCCGAGATCGGCCCACGCTGCCCACCGGGGCCGCTTTCCGGAGCGGAACGGGAGCGCACCGTCTGTCTGTCTGTCGGACGGGCATACATTTGGTAATTAGCGGATGTCTCCCCATCCCCCCTCGCCGGCTTTGCCATGTAGAAACAGTTTCAGGGATCTTTTACTCCAAACCCGAGTGGGCTGCGATGAGGCGGCAGATGGTCTGGGGTGAGCGGCTGCTTTTACCTGGACACCTGCGACAGCGGGCCGGCGTTAAAAGAAACAACGATCCACCGTCGTGACAAAAAGAGGCAACAAAGTTAACTCACAAAATAAAACTTTCAGGAATAAACTAATGCTATTCTGCAAATATTTAAGGCTATGATATATTTTATGTATTATATAATGCTGTAGATATAATTAAGTGTGTGTTTGCGTAAATTTATGTATATGTTGGTGTTTTTTTTTCGTTTTACGCTTTCCTGTTAAATCACTTTTTTGTTCTGAAAAAAGGAGACTTCAGGGACTTGGAGGAGCTGAAATAATTAGCGGATAAACGGAAACAAATACGTTTCGCCTGAATTCCAGGGATGTTTGGTACCACAAGACGCACTGAAACATTTTTTTTCCCGCCGAACAGTTTCTTGGCAGGGATTTAAGTGTTGCTGGATGTGTAACAGTTCAGAAATATTTTCTGTGAAAAAGAAAAATATTATTGATTCACAATTCACAAAGCAACACTCTTCAGTAATTACCCTGCAATTTTCTCAACGCTACAGTTGTAAACAATCACAAACAATATTAGGCCAATGTTGCTGCAGGACTGCCATGGTCAAATCAAATCACACTTTTTTGATAAAGATACCTTTAGCAACGCTGCATATTAAAATACGTGCATTTTACACAACATTATTTCCCTTCATGTCTATGTTGGAGTTTTTCTTTTTATTGACAAATTATGCGTATACAGACTAATTTCCCTGTTACTGAGATTCCACGCAACACATCCTTATGTTTGCTTATGTAAACCATAATTGAATATACTCATCGGAAGCATGCTAATTTACAGATTATACCACGCACAATGGTCATATCTGTCATTCAACTTTCCAAAGAACAAGTAAATAAAAGAAAATATGTTTTCATGTACAAATTTCGATGTTGTTGCTGTCGAGACGCGTCTATCCATTATACCCCCTCAAGAGGGCAGCAGAGTTCCAAAGCATGCTTAATGTTATCCATTGCGCTTTACAACTTTTACTCAAATAACAATAGCGACCGCAAAAATACAATCATATATAACAAATGCTACGCGAACGATCACCTATAATTGCAAATTATAATACGTTCTACACATGGTTAAGTAGTTACCGACCTCCTTAAAATTACATTATTATTTCCAACACAATTTACAGAGCCATTCGTACTCACGGCATTCCCAAATCTGTTGAAAATATTTAAACAATCAATTCCATTGGCGAATATTTTATTTTATAGCATATTTTATAATATAATTGCATATTTAAATGTGTTGGTGGAAAATGCATTTGAGGCAGTGCACAGTCCCTAACTACAACTAGAGAAGGTTAATTTTCTCGCAAATCAGTGTCAGTCGTATGATTAAACACGGGATGGTGAAATTGCCCGGAAATGTGGAACAAAAAAGCCCAGATCCGACACGAAGTCAAGATATGTTATCTGTCGTAATTATGG
Source organism: Gnathonemus echidnorhynchus (assembly GCA_026776725.1). NCBI lineage: Eukaryota > Metazoa > Chordata > Actinopteri > Osteoglossiformes > Mormyridae > Gnathonemus > Gnathonemus echidnorhynchus. The sequence goes on along the minus strand of JAODJU010000040.1, from coordinate 3,380,230 downwards.
CTTTGGTAAATTCTTGATTGAGCGCTTGAGCACCAAACACGACTAAACTGGGGACCACAGGCGACACACCTCAACCTTTTCTGTATCCTGAAGGAGACCACTAGCGCCCGCAAACCGTTTCCCTATTTACTTAATAAACTACGCTAAACCGCCATTATTTTAAACGTATCCTACACGCTCTGAACGGAGAAAATAAGTTAAATTCAGGTGTGAAGGAGGAAATATATTACGAAAAAGATTCACATTTAGGAAATAATCAAACGTTACTCAAGAAACTATACTGATCGATCTTACAAGACAAAAGTTTAAGCTCCTTCAGAATCTCAGTAATGCAATTAATGGCTTTCTGGTTGGTTGGATAGATGGATATTGGCTTACTGTTAAAATATTTTGATATTTTGTGCGAGGCAATTGTTCAATTTGGCGATCAGAAAGTCATTTAAGCGGAAAAAGTCAAACACATTTTTAAATAGTGGAGTACGTTAGGCTACTTGATTTTATTTGTTTTGTTTTGCTTCTGTTTGTTTAATTTCGTACTAGCTAATTTTAAGGCGGCGCAAATATTTTCGATGAGGCAGGGACTTGCATATTTTTTTAACTAGTCGCGAGTGGCTCGTGAGCTAGCAGATGCTCTAACTAATTCTGCCTGTATTATTCAAATTGTCTTTAATGGCACTGGAGGGTTCGTTAATGGAATTGAGATGAAGGAAACAATGCGCTACTTGAAGCCGCAATACAGGGCACTTGATAAAAGGGAGCCGGCGGTAGTTTTATGGCGATATGATATGACATGCTTTCCTGTCGCAGACTTCTGATTGGATTAAATCAGATTATCTTAAATCATTACGCAAACGAAAACTATATAAATGCGCATGCAAATAATGGGCAGTGCATTATATTATATAGACGTATTGTACTATAACATTATAGTATTATTATATTATTGCTGGCCTATGTAATATGTCTATATATAGTGCAAAATAATTTTAAAAAATAAATATTGACTTAAAAGTAATCCAATATCATTCCATTTTCTTCATCGTACGGAATATCATCACCACTGCCACCAGCAGCAGGCCTGTCGTCACTGCAGTGTCGTTGTGGCGTTCATTAATCCAACTCTTACACATTTAGGATTCTGTCGGCTAATTGTAACTTTATTTCTCAGGATCCTTTCCTGAGACGACAAAGTAGAACCCCTAGCGCAGCGGCAACGCCGCGCATCTGGCCATATGTGAAAGGACAGAATAGACTCGTAGAACCGTGGGAGGCGTTTTAAAAATCGTGTACGGGCCAAATCTATTCAGGACTTCTTACAGGTGCGTCTGTTCAACAAGATTTCAGGCATTGATTTACTGACCTAAAACCCATCAAACTACAATTATACAAGGGAGTGCGGTGGGAGAAATTTTAGATCACAGGAGTTCTCTCTCACTCACTCACTCTTTTTAAAATCTTTTTGAAGTTCCGGCTTCCATCTAAGCCATTTTCCACTTGTCAGTCTCTATAGTCGTCTAAAACTCTCCAGTTCGCCCCTCAGCACACACTGGGGCCCAGTGAGCTGGGGAGGGGCCACGTGCAGTTTAGGAGAACCAATGGAAAGAGGGGCATCGGCGTGTTGGAAACAGCCAGTGAGTGACTTCTGCCTGTGCTAACAAAGCTTCCGAGGGCTAAACCAATAAACGGCACATAAAGAAATGCGTGAACTCAGTGTAACACCGCGTTCCTCATCATTAATTACTGCTATTTATTATAAACATCAAGGCCAACGAAGCAAATAATAATAATAATAATAATAATAATAATAATAATAATAACAATAATAATAATAATAATGCAAAGAACAGTTCTTAATTCCACCAGGCTGATGTTATCCGCTTCTATTCTGTGAAATCATTTCATAAAACAAAAGTGTTATCATAAGAACCTATATTATCGAATACTATTGCAAAGCAATAACAGCTAACATTATAGCGTATTTCTAAAAGTATATATATTTATTAAAACGAGTGTTTGTATTAATCACAGCGTGTTCTTATGTAATTCAATAGTATGAACATTAGCATACATAATAAAGAAATAAAATGAAGCATAAAATTCTGTATCTGAAAAATAAAATAAAACACTCCGCAATTTAAGCAGAAGAGCTTTTTTTTTAAAAAAAAAAAAAAAAAAAACGATGGCTAAATTCGGCAATACAGAAATTAAATGCAACTATTACAACATACTTAAAAAGAAAACGATAGTTTGTAATAAAAAATCTCCAAGAACTTAAATTTATCATCCCGGCAGCTGAAACATTCATAAAATTAACGACTGCATTAAGACGTGCGCACACAAACTCATGTAAAAGTTATATCAAGTATAGATTTACGGACCTAAATTAGGGTACTTTGCAATTATGCCTTATATTTATTACGAATAACAGGGTTGATGTGCTTATAAAAGTTTTCTGTTACACAAATCTGAGCAGCTGAAAATTAACATAGTACAGAAGGTATCATATGTCCCTGGCTTATGTCTCAAGGCGAACACGCTGTGGTTCCGTTAGTCTTTGCGGCCCACTCAGTGTCTCAGATACGCAGATACAGGCAGATCTATAAAAGTCTGTGCAGAGCTGTCTCATTCCAGCTGAAATGTTCGACATAACCACATGTGGATACTATGAGTAAGCTTTAATGGGCACGCGCCCTAGTGATTTACTAAAATCTGATGAAAATGTATTCCATGCGTGCTGGAAAATTATATAAAGTGAGATAAGTCCTTATACCATATCAACCTATAATAAAACATTATAACAAACACGTTTCCTCCGTTAAAAGTAACGTTTTTAGATGATAGATCTCAACAGTCAAAGCTTCACCCCTCCCCCTCATTAAATATGCTGATATGTCAGGGATCGAATATTACCCGACTGAAAGTCGGAGGTCGACTTTTAAAATGAATTAGGTACTTATAGTAACAATGCATGCGTCCTTAACGAGCCCTTAATGAGTATATTATTACATTAATTTGTTTCATTATATGGCGTTTAAAAACACAAGATTCTCGTGTAATTGCAATGCATTGCTTTTTATTAAAAAATACTTTCGTTTCAGAGGTTTAATTGGCATTTTAATTAGTATTATTAACAGTGTGTCACAGCCCCACAAACAAAACACTGCGTGAGTCAAAATTGAGGTGCTGTTTTGGGGTGTGCCTCATAACCCGTCCACAGAATTAGATAATAGTGTGCTTCCCAAATCAAGTGTGGGAGCAGAGACAAAATCACTGGGTAACGTTACCCCTTTAATTGCATGACTTCAGACTCCATCAAAACTGTGTCTCATTTTACTCCCGTGTACAATGAGGAAGCGCCATCCTACTCATTATATGTTAATGCGGCCGGGCACTTGCGTTTGTTTGAACCGCTTGAATGCTGCTTCTTCACGCTATTTACTGGGCTATTGAAACAGGTAGCACTTTCATACCGCTGGTCGCCAACCCCGGTGTGGATGCTGATTTGCCGGTCACACAGGTGGTTCCTTCGTCCTCTAATGACACGTAAGGGTCCTCTTTACACTTCTAACGGTTTGCAGCGGGGTGAGTGGCAGATAGGAACAAAATACACCTACCTGCATTGTAAGCCGCCAAATCCGCTCCTGGTCCGGGACTTTTTCGTTTCCTCGGCCGCCCCTTCTGCACAGTGCCCACGCCGTTATAGTACGACAGTCCCAGCGAGTTGGCTGTTCCCAGTCCTCCGCTTTTCGAAGCTACATCCGTGTGATTGAAATGCGCTTGATATTCCCCCTGTATGAGCGATTCGAAGTGTAGCCGGCAGTACACCAAGCTGTCCTTCATGCCGAAGTGGTCCCCGGTCGTCAGCATCTTGTTACAGGTCGTGCAGGTGAAGCAGTTCAAGTGGTAGACCAAATCCCTCGCTCTCATTACCATCTCCGAGGCCGAAATCCCAAGATGGCACCTGGCACACCTCTGCACCGAGAATCTCCTGTCGAAGGGAACCGTGTCAGCGTGCGTTAAAATGACTAAGTCGCACACGAAGAAAAAAAAAACACATAATACAATTTCATTTGGCATTAAATTTGCAATAATTTCGATAGATTTAATGGTGTTTTAATAGTAATTTTGAGGACCTAGTGTACTGAAATGTAATCACAATAGTACATTTTAAGAAGCTTAAGAAAAACTTTTTAAAGTTTGAACTGTAGGCTAAAATAATGCATCACTAGCGAAATAAGTGTCACAAACAATGTGGCAGAATTTATCATTGTCTTCAAACGAAAATTGCACTTATTTATTGTAAACAACGCATAATTAGGGGGAATAATGACCTTCTATTTGTGACTGCGTTTTGTCAAATAAAATGCAAGTGATTTGTGATTTAAATATCCATAATTTTTTATCACGCAAAATGTATCGATGAATACGTCATAACTTAACAATAAGATTTAAAAAAAAAATTATAAGTATTATTATTGTTGTTATTTATTATTATTATTATTATTATTATTATTATTATTATTATTATTATTATTATTATTATTGTGGGTTTTTTTAAGAAAACGACAGTGTGGGGCAGCACAAAAATTAATTTCATCGTAGGTCAAAATCATCGCTGCTTCGCTTGCCACCGTTCTCAGCAGCCGTGACCGTTTGAGCGTTACCTGTAATAATCCTCCTTGCAGTAAATGCTGCCGTCTTTGCTGAAGCAGGTGAGCTCCGACTCCAGGTTGAGTTTACACTCGCAGCACTTCAGACAGCGCATGTGCCACTGCTTGTCCACGGCCAGCAGATAGTAGCGGTCCGAGATCTTTCCCCCACAGCCCGCACACAGGGCCACTCGATCATTGCTCATGGAGGGCATGCTCTGCGTGGGAACAAAGCGACGCTCACTGAGCACCGGTGCAACTGTGCATTTCAAAATGTGCACGCGCTGATGGTTAGACTGCTTTAATGACGCAGGGAAATGTATGCATATGATTCATGACACCCATCCCCAGTGTTTCTTGCTTAAATAATCACGTTTCAGTTGGTTTTATATTTTCGTATTATTTTAACACAGGCGACGGGCAGAAAATAAATTAGATATTAAAAATATCAATTTATTGTAAGCATCAATTTATTATACTGTGCATTAAAGTAATTGTTTTAAATAAAGGACAATTGTTTTTTTGTAAAATGTGTTAAATGTTTTTCAAATTATTATCCTACCGATCATCATATGAAATTGGTAAGATGAGAAAATCAGACCTTAATTACAAATAGTTGGTATCGATTTGTTTGCATCTCGAGGGAGGGTCGCCTGTGAGGTAAATGAAATGTCTTGTAACTCCCGGGGGCGGAAAGTAGGCTACGATGGTAACGAGTGAAGGGAAAACAAATCATGGCACAGTCACGCACAAAACTTACGAAGAAAACGGGCTGAATAAAACAAGGCTGCTATATCCTGTCTTGAAGCAAACTGAAAATATCGTACAAAACGCAACTTCACCCGAAAATGTGCAAAAACGTCATTACTATGTCATTACCGATTCAAAACTAAAACAATAAATAAATACGCTTCTCCGCGGTAATTAGTCAAACATCCTCAACTGCCAAATTAGTGAACAGGCCATAAACGAAACAAGAGAGTTGAGGGTCAGGTAAAAAGTAAGCCGCAAACACCACTCCACTCAGAAAAAAAGAATTAAAGGTGAAACTTCAATTGATCCTGACATCAGAATAACAATTGACAGTTAATTTAGTTGACTGTTAATAAGGTTGCTGGTAAAAAAAAATATATATATATTTTTGTTCTTGTTGATTTTTTTCTTTTAAATCTTAACTTTTACGAAAACATAATACAAGTAATTCGTGTTCATTTTATTTGCATATAAGCAAATTAAAACTTAAAGCACAAAACTACGCAATGAGACGATCACCGTTATATTTAATACCCACTTATTTGCCCATTTCCATAACTCAAAAAGGCACAAAATAATTGTGTTACTGTGGCACTGAAGAAATAGATCCTACGACATCATTAATTGGAACATTGTAGTTTTCAGTGATTTTCGCACACTCTGTACTACATTTATCTAATTTTGCAGATGAAACAAAAATCAGTGACTGCCCCTCTATGACATTTATAAGCTTGCTTATTTTTCTGTTGAGATAAACGCAGTGCAGACGAGTTTGTGAAAAGCCATTAAACAATATGCATATTAATTTGCATTATCGAGCACCGCAGTCATTAACAATTTCCTAAAATTTTAATTTAGGTATAGACCTATGTTTTAATTTTGGTGGACCAACGAGAATAATGTGTAATACTGTATTATTGGGTAATATGAAATTCCCAATTTTCTTGAACAACATTATTTACTGTGGTATAAATGTGAGGAATTAGCTGTGCAGCCAAAATGCTAAAGTATAGTCTAGCGGGGTCCAGCGCTGACTTCTCGTAGCCATTTTCTGAGAGGAGGTCGGCCGCGGTGCAAATCTGCAGCGGGCACAAGTAGGTGTCGCCTACCGTTTCGGTTTCCCCCATATCTATGGCCGAGCTGATGCCCGCTGAATCGTTCTTTCCTCTCCGGTCCATCTCGTCTATAACGCCGTGCATCTCGCCTCCAGGGAGGCCGTGGAAAAGCATCGCAGCGGCAGACGGGAGGAAGCTGCAAGCGCCTTCTTCAGATCTGCAACCCAAAACTTCCATAAGACGGAGACCCAGTCCGTGCATTGGCAAGTCAACTGTTCTCCCTTGCTGAAGCAACTTAAAAAATCCACGCCGGGAAAAAATGACAAAAATAGATCATGTAAAATGGAGACTCTCGTTTTCCAACAGATTCTATCATTTGCCTGTGAAATTACGATAGGAAATATTCGTGCAATTCGTTACAGGCACTGGCGCTCTTTATATTCCTTGTATAATTTCGAAAATTTGAAACTTTTACTTTCTGTGCACAGAACATGCGTTTCAACTGTCCTCGTTAAGGGCAAGGAATACATACAAATTATATGTGTAAAAATTCCTAAGAAGACCAATAAAACATACCAGCAATTGGAGATTCCGTGGCAGCTGCAGAAGTCTGTTACCGCGTTCTCTTCCAGTGTCTTCAGTATTCAGCAGCTAGTACATTCTGCAAGAAATTCGTTGAAGCGATATTTTCTTTTTTTTCTTTCTAGTTATTTAGAAAGAAGTGTTGAAACAAGCAGCTCGCAGATATTGCAACTATAGCTGGGAAAATACAACGCTGACGGCCTGTACCGTCAAAAATATCCCCATAACATCAGGAGGAATGGGCGAGAGTAGAAGCGGCGTGCACTTGGTGAGTGTATCTCCTTGTTCCTGTCACTTCTTTACTGCCAATGTCACGAAGAAACACAAAAACACCAAAACGCAGACTGCAGATGCAGTTCTGGCGATGCTCCTGCAAGTGTGTACTACTAATGACACTAAAGAAAAAATATAGTGACGATTGATAGAAGATGAAATCAAATGTTATTATCAGATGTTGCTTGCAGGCTCGCAATGCTTAAAGGAGCTGTTTTCTTATAGGAAGTTTTTCCCCCTCTCTCCCGTGCCAGCAGATCTGTGGATGAGTAATTGAGGAGGAGGAGTTGTCTATACATTGAGTTTGTATAATCCCCGGTAAGACTCCAGCAGAAAGCTGCCAGCCTTTATTCCTATTCCACTGTCTCCCGACCTAAGCTACACTCCGCGCCTTTTCTACGGGGAAGAGCGCGTCACGCCCCCTCCTGCACGCTCATTGGCCGCTTAACGTCACCCAAATCTTAATATATCGACGGGCCGAGGGAGTATAGCGGGAGTTGGACTTCCATCCCATTCTCTCGCGCTGTTGGTTGGTCAGCATCCGTGGGTTTTCTTATTTTAATTCCTTTTTATTTGAAGGAAAGTAATTTTTACCTATGCCCAGAGTATTCAATTGGATTGCCACCCATTTCGCCAGTGATGATGATGGTTATGATGATGATGATTATTATTATTATTATTACTTCTGCTTACGAATAGCATGCTGTAGTTGCTTCTTTTGCACTTCTGTGTTGCATTTCTGCTATAATAATGTCCAGCTTCTTATTTGTGTATGTGTTGTTACTTTGAGATGCTGCATACAAACGCAGTGAGAGACGCGGGAGACGCCAATTGTAGTTTTTCGCCACTGCGAAGGAGCTGGCGGCGGTGTTCAGATGTTTGCGACGGCTGCGGGGTTAAGTCGCTGGTTGCGAGGAGGACCGGAAAATTGCATCTCGAGTAGGCTAATGTATCCAATTCAGCTAATCTCATGGCAGTTTAGTCAAGGCTAAGAAGATCTATCGAAGAAACACTGATTCAAGAAAGTCTTGTTCCTTAATTTTTAAGGTGTATCTTACTGCAAGGATTCTACTGAATATTGATAGATGCACTAAACGCGCAGTAAAAGGTGTCGCTGTTGGTAGAACAAATATTTTCGAGTTTGTTGTTTGAAGTATTTCCTGTTCCGATAAAAAAAAAATCACCATCCTGATTACAATTTTCCTACATTTAATTTATGAAACATTTATAAATGTGTTATCAGTCCATTGCTTTTTATATAACATAAATCAGCTCTGAAGAACCCAAGATGGTATCAAGTCAAATATTATATCCAAGTAACATTTAATAAGAATTAAAAAGAAACAGCACAAGCATACAGACATTTGTGTTTAAACGAGTATATTTTTATTCACAGTAAACTACGAGGTCTTTGTTAAAAAAAAAAAAAAAAGCCGATGAGACTATACGATCTTCAAAGCAGACGTGACAGGTGAACAAATCAGAGATCTTCCGTTACCTTATCCACCTCTGAGGAACGTCACCGTCTCTGCAACCATCTGTTTCCTACCACACAGGCAGATCCGTCAGACAATACAGAACCAGCGCCGACTCAACACCCGTGACTGAACTCCAACAAAAGAACACAAGGCCTTCTGTGCCCGGGGATTCAGGCCCTCGTAGCTGCGGCACCGACACCAGCAGTACTGAGAATACCTGGAGATTAATCCGTGTAATTAACACCTATTGAGCGTAACATTACACACTTTTCCCCAACATGTTTATTTCTTAATTAAACTACATGCGCATAGAAAATATTCCTCTTGCATTTTTATCGTGGGGACGATGTTTGTCGAAGAAATCGTTTAAATCTGTGTAGCACAATACCGGTGTATATATGATTGCTAACTACGCCCATGCATTAGAATTTTAACTAATGAAAACGCAATTGAAATTATTTATATTGTAAATACACAGTTCCAGGACACTGCATCTCGGTAAAGGTGGGCTATAGGCTTCCTATTCATACCATTTACTGGTTTAATTAATTTATCCATTGTTATGCATATCTTTCTGTGTTTTGGTAAAATTAATTTCTGCCGATTACACGAAGTATTAGGGTGTAACTGTATACATATATTGTATAAACAGTATATAGGCCTATAGTATAAACGCCAAACGCATTTTTTATTTTTAAAATTACTTTTTTAACTACTGGGGTGATTCGTCGCGACTGAGCTGTGAATGTAATGAAAATTTAATATAAATAAACAAAAATCAATAAATAGGGTTTCATATTAGACCTTTGAGTACTTTGCTTGGAGAATTGTGACAATTGCGAGTACCGCGAACAAGAAGCCGATTTGTCGAACTTTATTTGAATGCTACTAATCTCACAGTATTTCAGCTTGCAGAATTTCATCATGTTGTATTTTGATATGTTGTTTTTCGCGATCTATCACTGTTCACTGTCTAATCTCCACTTCAGTTCATACGCCGCCCCCCGTCCGCCAAAGTACAAGCGAAGCAATTGAGTCGTTCGTGAAAGCGCTTTTTAAAAGTGCATTGTAGAGTCGTGTAAAACAACTTCAACAAAGCTACGCAGACCCAACTAAATCATGTATGCTTATATGCTCCAGGCGTGTACTATTCTCTAAGGTCGCCGGGTCTTCATAAACAACCGATTGACATCACATAATTAAACAGTTTCATCAAAACTGAAAAGCTTTCTTTCAGCACATAAATATTCAGCGTATTGCCTCCTGTTAGATTAAACTGTGTCTCTGTCGAAACCATACGACTTAAGTGAGTTTTACACAATAACAAAATCTTTAATTAAATCCACTTACTTCAAGAGCGAGAATCAATTCTCTGAGGCCGATTTACCTGTTTTGTTAAGAAACACAGCACTTTTGTTTCATTACTGGGTAATAGAAAGGAACATTTTGCCGAAATTATTCCTATTTTACATTTACATTAAACGGTTTATATAATTGGCTGTTTAGCCTGGTTATAGCCTGTAATTTCAGTATCTGACGACGCGTTATTTTTAAAGTGTAACGTGAGGTGAATATAGTACTAGAGGCAGCTGATTAAAATTCTGGCTGATTCTACATTTTGGTATTAGTTTTTGCTATTCTAAGAAATTGTTCCTTAGCGCTAATTATCAACTTTAAATATTAAGAAAAAGTGAACGACGTGCAAAAGCCAACGGCTTAATTGATCTTAAAAGCTATTGTTTATATTTCACAAAACGCCAGATTTCATGGAACAGCATGCTTAGAAAAGAAGTGCAAGTATTTTTAGACCTATACCAATAAAGTACGATAGTGCGACTACCGTAGATTCCCATGGGCATAATATTAGCATGCAAATTGATTTATCAAGATATGGAACTGTGTTTATTCAAACACATCGCAAGAATAGAGTAAGATTTTCCTTCGCTGCTTTTGCAAATTAATCTTTGAAGGAAGAAATGGCCCCTCTGAAACTGGCCCGCAAACTTTGCAGGCAGATAAACTCATACAAAGGCCTGCAGCCTAATTTGTGCTATATTAACTGAATTGTAATTTAAATTTGATGCCATTAAGGGTATAAGGAGTAAGCACAGGATCAAGACGTTGACAACAAATTTACTTGATTTTTGAAAATGTAACATTAAAAGATTGGCGCGACATATAGGTTAAACTCGTGCTAGATATGATATAGCTGATCATTTTGAGCTTTCGTCGTGATCTACTTCTATTCAGACATGTATATCTTTGTTTAATCGTAATAATAGTGTAATATGGTGTAGAAAGGTAATGTTTAAACGGATGACCGATCAGTTAAGTCGCTTGGGTAACGTGCTGGAGATTGCGTCCATCTGGATGCGACCTTTTTCATTAGACCTTTAAAATGGCCTTAATTGCCTCTCTGATCTCGTTTGATTCTGGGTCCTCTTACAATTAGCCGCGACCTGGGCCTACATTCTTTCTGTTTAATTTAATTTGATTTTTTTGACAGTGAGAATGGAAACAATGTCGAAAAAAAAGCATGGTTTTTCTTTTCGTATACGAAAACAATATATTTTGTGATGACAGTAATGGTTTTATCATACTGATTCGGGAGATTTATACCGGCGTATGAGACGTACGCCACGTTACGACGATTTGAAGCGCAAGCGTAAACCTCGCAAATTAAACGAATCCCCTTCCGGCACGTTGATCCCTTACCATGACACACAATCCCCAACATATACATATATTTGTATAGATTAAACCCCCTGAACGCTTAGCTTTGATGACATATAAAACTAAAATTAATGCGCGATGCCTCCTTTAAATGACACGCATAACGACTCTCGGGAGAAAATACTAATTCTGACATTACATAAGCTGCGGGAAATGCTTTGATTGCAAATACGGATTTTAAAGCCATAACAAACGTTAACTTTTCCAAGCTGAGGCACGAGATTGTGACACTTGTTGAGTTCCTTGATTGATGTCACTCAGTGTATTGTTGGACTTGAAGTCTCTTTAGTTTTTTTCAGTTGACTATACTTAAAGGTTAATTTCACAGAAGAACAATTTCCCTCCAAAATTAACTGTTACTAGAAGGCAGTACAATACAGACAATATTATATACACATGTACAGACTATATACCACTCCTGACACTACTGCTATTGCTCATAATAATAGGCCTAATAATATTTCACTGTATGACCAACAAAAGTAATGGCCTCACTGACTGCTCACTCAGTAGCATACAAAATATATTTTTGCATTAAACAGCAGAAGGACATGCATTTTGTGCCAGCATCTGAAAGTGACAGTATGGACAAACCAGTTTCAACAGATGCTAAAGGTTGAAAGAGCACTGTATTTAATTAAGAGCCGGCTTCCTCGTGTCCACGTGGTTTTTTTTATATATATATATTGGTATAGCGCCTTTTACCACAGTTCGCGTACAGCTCGCCACTCGGCAGACGTTAAAAAACCATACGGATGACAAAGAGCAGCACGGCCCTCCGTTATACGGCCACTGCGGCCAGTTAGGGGCCTCGGAAAGCTTTGGCTGATGACAGAAACAGAGAAGGCGAGTTAACGCACAAGCGTGTTAAACAGAATGCAGGCTTTACTCTAGTCCTTTTTTTATCAGGTATGCTCTGTTAAAAGCGGTGTGCTTTGCACATTGAATTAATTACATATTACTCTGGAACTGAATCACGTGGAAGTGCATTTTGTCTATATTTATAAGCTGTCTAGAGGCTGAGGTCTTGTGATATATTTCCGAGAAATACAAGGAATGACATGGAAACAAAACGGATAAAAATGTATGCTTCGTGCCATTTTGAATTCACCTCCAGTCGGTGCCAGTCGGTGTTGAGGTTGTGACACCCAGATGTGGCAGAACTGAGAGGGTAACAGGTGATTTACAAGTGTTGCCCTCTTTGACATGAAGCCAGTGACCGCTGGCATTGTATGAGGCCCCGAAGACGGTGAGGGTGCGTCCGGTAAGCGCAGCAGACAGCTGCGGCCCTGCGCCGCCAGGGGGGCAGGTGTTGGGTTGGCTAAGGAAGCACACTTGTAACTTGAAGGAGGCTGATTTGAATTCCACTCCTGACAAATGTACAAAGTTTCAATATGGCTTTGTATCTAATAAGTTATAGGGGCCTATCAGAAGGCGTCCCCATCATCATCCTCTAGAGATGTGTTGCCCCCCCCACCACCCAACGAAGACACACTGGGTAATTGGACGGTCCGCCGGAAACATATTAGTGTACAATATCCAGCAACAATAACTGTTGGATTATTAATGGATACGCTTATATTAAGACATACACTCACTAAAACGCTACACCGGAAGAATTAATAAAAAATTAACAAAACACTTTCACCAGTTGCGTGTTGTGCCAAGACCAACAGGCGCGTCTCCTTTTTAAATCATTATTACTTTCTTTTTTTTTACTTTTCAGCTGCGCGCGCCATCCTTTTTCATTGTCTTACAGTGTCTCATTCAATAATACATTTAGTTTAGTAACGCGTTTGGTTATGAAGATCGATTTAATGGTCATGTATATATAGTGCGCATAGAAATGAAAGACAGTAGCTAATAGACATATCCCTTAACACTTCTAAGGTATGCCCTAGTTTTTACTCAGCTTTAAATTACACTGAATGTTCATACTGGCCACAGCCCACTGACGTAAATTTTTGTTCGCGAAAGCTATGTTAAAAACAAGTACGACTCTCTTTAACCCTGTACATTTCTAAGCTCATGGGAACTTGCTATTTCGCTTCTAATGTAATAAAATCACTTCCATCACGCAACGGACGATCTTATTGAAACCTGAATGGACATTAAAATTTGTAGATATGGCTGTAAATACTATTATTTGTATGGCTGCCGGAGAAAGTGCGAAAGCTTGTGCAAGCCACGTTCGCATAGAGTATTAATTCTAGTTAATAAGTCTTGACGTGCGCTTTGTATCGCTACCATCCGTTGGATATTCAAGCATGCCCTAATTAAAGGTACAGTCGTACTGTCTTCCATTGTCACATGAGACAAGACAGGTTTGTCCTGGTGTGGCAATTGTCTGTCTGGCATAAAATACATCAGACCTAAAAACGATCTTTGCACAATTAGCGTCGACCAGACAGCCAATCGGGCGGAGGACCCAACTGAAGACAACCCACAGCGGAGTCTACATGATAAAAGGCGACCCCAGCCGCGCCTCGGATTATACGAGTTAAAGGATCTCAATGCTTTTGTATTGGAAAAGACCCCAGTCCCGGGGTGAGTCCGCAGATCAACTATAAAATGTAAATTAACTTCATATTAGACCAGCGATTTCCATGATATTATCCAGCACTTCAGCTGAGCATTAATCACAAGAAAATTTGACCTCACTACTTTAAAAAGGAGTAGGAAGTAGGAATTAGAACGGCACAGACTATAATAATAATAATAATAATAATAATAATAATTATTATTATTATTATTATTATTATAACACATCTGGTACAATATAGGCTTACAATTCTGTGGTTTTATAATTCACGTGGCTTACATGAAAAGGCGTAATAAGCTTCTAAAACAGTATGCAAATAAAATCTTCTGTAATACTTTTAATTGAATACATGCATATTTATCACGTGCATCCTATGTCTGGAATATGGTTGGCTTATACATTAAACATTGCGGTGCATGTGCACCGTATCTGCTGGCGCGTATGAAAAGTGATACGGCAAGGAGCGGCCAAGCGGAAATCAATCACCAGGCTAAATCCTGCGACTCAAATACATCCACGGAGAGAAAAAAAAAAATCAACACCTGTGGATAAATTATAACTTACCTGATTTCGCCTCCCAGCGAACAGCTCTTAAGTCTTAGCTTGTTTTTCGAAGACGGGTCTAATTGAGGGCGGAATCAAACGCCTCCCTTATTTATATACATTGTGGTTTTTCTTGCGTTTCGTCTCGTTGTGCTGCGCTTCTCTTTTCTCTCTCAGACAATTGTAGTTTGAACGGCAGCTCTCATCTCCATTCCCCAATCTATTCGGAGTCAGTCGCGCTGATTAGTGCTTCATGCAGTTTGTCCTTAAGCACCGGGAATTCACATGTGTTTTGTCTGTACTGTTACAGTCTCCCTCAGTGACAGTGCTACCAGGTCGTGATCAAGCTGCGATCTCTCTACAGATATTTCTTTTCGGCGAGACGGGCAGTCCATGGCAGGCATCCGTACCCCGCTACTCCTCCCGACGCACTCACAATCAGCTCCCGGTTTACAATCCCTCCGAGTCGCTTGTTCATCTCTGATCTGAACACAAAAAGCAAAGCGTCAGATGATTATAATGCTAATACAAATGGATTTGAAAAGGGGAATATTTAAACAAAATTGCCACGTGGTATTAAAGGATTAGACTATAAGTATAAAATATTACCATGCAATTAATCTGACATTTGGATCCTCTGACAGGTTTTGACAGACAAAAATATAATTCAATACACATGCGCAATAAAAGAGCTGGTATATAACTAGAAAAAAAGTTAAGCTACAGCACAAAAAACGTATTTAAGATCCTTCATGGCTAAACTTGACGGACCCGCTTTTAAAGGAGTACTCAACATTTGAACTCATTTGTTTAGCTACAGCGCTACGCTGCCCTGTGGCTAGTTAGTCATGCTGTTTATTTAATTAAAGTGTGTGTGTAGGGCGGTAAACTCTGGGTTTAAAAGTCCATGCTTTTTGGGTGCTTTTCTGTCTGATGGTTTCGACGGATTCATTCACAAAAAAAGTGTGAAGCCTGTTCCTTGTCACTGCTGTGAATTCTGGCTTTAACCCGATAATAAGTTCAAGGTTTGCCCTTTACCTTCCCCTCGGAATTTCTGGGAATCAAATCCTTCCGATGAAGTGTTAGACCGGAAGCGGTTAACTACTTCCACATCAGTCCCTCTTTAGAAGAATGGAAGAGCAGGGTGCGCGCGTGTGTGATGGACTGAGAGAGGGAGAGGTGTTGAAGGTCGGGGGAGGGGCACGCTTTTTACTGCTTAACCCTTCTTACCTTTTAAACTAACATATTTTATTATTCTAAAGGTGCCCAGTTTTTCACTATCGATTTGGAAAAGTGTCCCGAACACCGTCGATCTAGACTGAATCTAATCATAAAATACCGAGTACTTTGCCATTGTCGGGACAGAGCAACCCCACCAAAGTATGAAATCACACCAGATTTATAAACATTTGCACCAGTAAAAGTTCCATTATATAAAAAGAAAGTATCAAATTGAAAGGTGCATATTTAAGACTTCGTTATTTTGGAATTAAGATTAGAACTCAGGGGGCTTAAGATATATGTCGATATTTAAATGCAAACGAAAATCGTGCTTGTCAGCTTAGGTCAACGTAATGTAGAAATTACTTTCTAAAATCCCAACAAGAAAAAACAAACCATACTTCTTAATAGCCGCTGATGTAAAAATCTTGAAATATTACACAAGTGTGACACATTACAGTTCGACAATAAGAAAATAAAGGGTACCGCAGTGAGTTACTTAACACAAGCACGTGGTGCATAAAGTCAGAAAACGCACGTACCTCCATTTATTCATAAATTAATTTCTTACCGCATAAGAATGGTTCTACCTGTCACCTGCTTCCAACAAATATGACATGCAGGAAATACATTTTTAAATAATATTATGGTGTTTAAAGGTACTAATTATATTTCCATTAAAGGCATTTGAACACGGATATAAAATAACACTTTCACACGGTGTTTAAAACGTATTTATTCGATTGTTTATTCGGAACTTGATGGTTTTGGTTTGTTCAAACTGAAACTATGGAAAGATAAAATTTGCAGATATAAATGACTTCATCCTCCGTTGTAACTCAGCACTATTACTCATTATACATTTACGGAATCTCTCTTGTGGGCTGACGCATTCTGACCTCATAAGGTGATCCGAAATTTACAGACGTCAATACATGAGACTAGTGTAAGAAAAGGTTGGAGACATAATTTTGATTTGATTTTCAAGTTTACTCTTACGCTTTAGCTAATAATATTTTTTTTGTGTTAAATCCACGCCTTACACTGCTAGAGTGTAAATTTTAAAGCAAATGTAAAATTTCATGGTACAAACTATAATTCTGCCACTTATTACGTTTTGAGCAAACAGTTGTTATATTTTACGCTTATTTTTAGAGTTAATCTTTAACGTGTTAGCCTAAACGTTATTACATAATTCACGCAAACTTTTGCAATAAATGTAATTTAAAATGCATCATTTGGAAGTTGTACCGTTTTCTCCAGTTCGTAAGCGCAAAAGGTTTGCGTGAAAATACAGTTTCTCGACTTCCCTAGAACTTGCGTTACAACTCTTCCAACCACCTTTTGCCATCTATAAACAATCCGTACAGTGATGCTTGTTAGTGCCGTAATGCATTAGCTGACCTTTTGCTGAATGATTGTTTTGTTTATTAAGTTGATTAATGTAATGACATTACATTCTCTACAATGTACAGGGAATGTCAGCGAAAACAGTGGCAAATAAATTACATAGGAAAACAACAAACATTTTTGGGAATTCGCAAACCCGGTGACGGTCGTGAACTCGTTCTCCCACAAAATCCAAATATTACGTAAATCTAACGCCTGAACGATAAAGATGCGCAAAGAGAGTCTAGCTACGGTAGCGCGCGGAGCTTGGGCTTTCGTGGTGTTTTAGAGCTCCAACAAATACGACATTAAATAGTTTTTATTAACCCACATGTAATTATTCACGTTTGTAAAATACCTACAGAAAAAATACGTTAATGAATAATGAATTATAGTTATGAGTATCATGATCATCACATATACAATTTTGCTTGCTAACGGTTTACTTAGAAGTGACAAATGAACTGATTCTAACGGACATTTAATACGACCCTTTGCGATTTTCTGTGCATATTAATGATCGTAATATATATACCTACACTAATGGACGGAAAACGAGCAGCCATAAACGAAACAAACATACGACTCGTTTTCACACGCACATGAAAAAAAATTAAATAAATAATAAATAAATAAATGGATTAATAATTGAATGAATTAAGATGAATGAATGAATGAATGAATTGCGGCAGCTGGTTTATTTTAACAGCGCTTACATTTTAAACAGCGTCTTAAGACTTTCAGGAGGCACTAAACAGAATTGTGGTAAATGTAGGTTTTTGCGAATGAAATGTACCTAAATTAAAGGTATATTTTCCCGTAATGAAACTACACTCCCCATAAATCTGTTCAACGATATTGTTGCGTACTAGAAGACCACTATACAACAAAACGGTGAAATAATGTGTCACTTCCAACAAATATGCATGTTGTGAGAAAATGAAAATTATGCTCCAACCAAGTAAGCGCTTTTAAAACTCTCATTTTCTGCTGTTATACTGAGTTCAACGGCGTGCTTCTCAGAAGTTACGGCGATGGGAAATTTGTATCATATTGAATCTGCATACGAAATTTGATTAAGTTTTTTTATAAGCTGATTATACAATAACAATGTGAGCAAAGATATTAGCACAACTGTAGTTTTTTTCATATAATGCACCAATTCTCCCACAAAAATGTTGACATTACAAATGTTTCGGTATGACATATGTAGGATATTTTCTTTATTTGCATTAGAACAACACAAAAAAAATCTGTGAAACAAGCTAAATGTAATCTTGTTTCACGATTTGTAGACGCATGTTTTCTTTGATCTAAGTGAATGAAAGTTGGAAAGCCGTTTACTGTATGCCAGTCATTACCAGTGCAGACTTAACACCCTCCTTAATTAGTAGACAGTACCGGTCCTCGCCGATGTGGCGCCCTAGGCGAGTATCACCGCCGGCGCCCCCGTCCGAGGCAAAGTGAAATTGGCTAGAAAGTCACCGCTCCTCAGAAGTTGGCGCTCAAGGTGGGCGCCTGTGTCCTGCGCTGCGTGTAACTCACGGCTATCACGCCACCGCGGTCCTTAGTTAAGGAGTAGCGTCATGTTGCCTGCTGGAAGCACGTCGTCCCCTCGACGCGTGAAGAGCGACTGCAGGCAAAACGGAAACGCCGTGACACAAACTCACAGCTTGCATCTCGCTTCCAACTTGAATACAGCAAGTAAAAGGAAAACAAACTTAATGTGATAATACTTTACAGAAACTAGATAGGCCTACCAGTATAACCGGGAGTGGGGCCAGGGAATAAACCGTGACGCGTTAACTGAAATACGGTGCGACTGTTATGGGCACGTTAGGACGGCCAACCCGCTTAACTTTTAACCCGAATAAGTGCTTTAATACTCATACAAAAATAAATTATATCACTCCCGATGGAAACACCCTAATTCAAATCACTCACGACTGGGTTTGCCTGAACTTTTACTTCACAAAGTACGCCACACTTGCTAAATATACAATAACTCGATGGATGTTTAAATATACACGTATTCACATTTTACCGTTGTATGGATAGTTCTGGGCCATTCACTGCAGACGGCCATCACTGACGAAGGGACTGAAGATGCGCTCAGTACTTAAAGATTCGGGTCATCCATCCTTAGGCGACGTGTATTGGTTTGCATTTACTTAACAACATAATTTCTTAATGACCCACCGCATCAAGTGGAGAAGTCCTGTTATATGTTCACTATACGTGGTATTTATGTAATTATACTCGAGCTCGGAAATTGTTTGTTTTCAGTGAATCCTTTCGTGGATCTTTATATATGAGTAGGCCTACGTTTATGGGGTTTTACATCAATCCTGCCAGCAGTGACATTTGAGGTTAAGACTAAGCTAGGTTGCCTTAAAGCAAGTGTCTTGCTCGGATGTGTGACGTTTTCTTGCGCTGCGGCATTAACTATTTCCCGTGCATCCTGCTGGATGCCTCCTAAGACTGAAAACTTCAGGACTGCAAGAAGCTTTATGGCCGATTATGCAAATAAAAACAAAATACGTAAAAAAAAAAACTACTCTCGATTTAGCGGCCCTTATGTTAGACTACATATAACCTTTAGCTGGATTAGGCCTATACTTTATAGGCTACCGAATACTTGAAGGTAGCTAGGGTAAGCCTTAAATAAATACACACTCAACTTACGTCCTCATTACATTGCATTTTCAAGCTTCTTAAGTATATTAAAAACAAACAAATAAGCAGAAATAAAATCCACAAGCCCCTGTTTTCATAAAAAGAGGGAAGCGGGCTATTTAAAAACATTTCTGTAATGGTGCCCCAGTTTTCCATTTTAAATTTATGAATCCATGCTTCCCTTACAATGTGTTTTTAATTAGGCCCTAAATATTTTTCCCTATCAATGATATGCAAGCTCCAAAAAGTTCACTTTTACTTTTTTCTTGCAGTCGATGTTCTTAGGAAGCTGTAGATATGGATTTACGCTGCAAATCTCACAATGACGATCCTTTGCATAGCTTACGTTACTTTTAAAAAACCTTTACCCAGGCCATAACGAATTTTCCATGGTCACCCGATATTCATAAAGTGTGTCAGCAAACGAAAAGCACCATATCATTTCCACAGTAGCAAACTAATTAATATAATTGTGTTTAGATGCTGAATTAATAGTTTATATCAATATTGACCTTCTAGAAAATGAAATTTTGAAATCTCTATACACTGAGGAATTGATGTATTGTATTATACACCAAAACATTTCAAAAGATTTTTTTGTTTATGTAAATAAATTGTGAATTTCGTCATTAATCAAAATATTTAATTGTATATAGACTTAAATGTTTGTTGCTGTGCCCTGCTTTGAGTTATATGTGCTGTGATATTGTGGGTACTTGTACGCTGGGGACTAAATAACCCTGCAGAGAGTTTGTACAGAGTAATCAGATGGATCTGAGTATGAAAAATACTAAAGGCAAGCATGCCAGGACATACCAGGGACGCTCCTACTCTGATGGTGGTCTGGTCTCCTGTGGCTAATTATCACAATTAGGAACATCGTAAATGGACTCTAATTATTATTCATTTGAAGAAGCTCTCATCTGATTCGTCAGCTGGTAGCATGAACCTCGTGTGAAATTGTTACAGACTGTTATGCACGCGAGCCAGAGTGACCGGCTTCTGGAATGTTAGCTGGTGCGCCTGAAGCATGTGTATTTGGTCGTAAACAGTAAGGACAAGCCGGCTTAATGCTTGAATCTGTGATCTTTTGGCTGGCTGTTGATATCATGACTCGTTCTCATGAAGATTAAGGAGCCAAGGGGTGATATCAGGGGCGTAGAAATTGGTGGTGGGGGGGGGGGTATCCCCGCCCCGCAGTCTCATACTCTCTCCTGTGCCATTGGGTGATATGCCTTAAAGCGATATATAAACAGCGTAATGTGTACTACACTTGCTACCAAAGTAGCAACAGTGAAAACTACACAAAGTGTAATAATGACCTGAGTCCCAGCTTCAGAAGTAAATACAGTGAAAACTACACAAAG
>JAODJU010000040.1:3252260-3265333 GCA_026776725.1 Gnathonemus echidnorhynchus | reverse complement strand
GGGGCGGGGCTTGACTGGAGAAAGGGGCCTGGTATGGAAAGCCAGGAGCTCCTCTGAAGTGGCACAGGAGACGGATTCACGGCAATGGTGACAAGCCGGCTTCACGCCTGAGCCTTCAGCGTGGCCTTAATTAAACAGCCTTTCATTCCCCCAACCAGCAGCAGCAGCGCCCCCCCAGCGCCAACCCCCGCCTCCCCGCTTTGTTCCAAGGCCCTTAATGAAGCAGTCTCCTCCATCGATCCCGCTGATTGCCAGGCCCCTGCCTTTGCGGGCAGCGCGCCAGCCGACTTCGCTCTGTCAGCTCCATGCGCCTAATTAACTCTGTTGTTCTCTTCCTCCCAGGTTTCGCCAGCTTCAAGTTCAGGCAAACAGTGCCAAACTCGGCCTGGCCGCCCTGCCGGGGTCTCCAGGGGCAACCCCGGCGCCGGTCCGAGCTGTGACCCCGCGAGTGACCTCTCTTGTCAGTGCTAACCCTGGGCTCGGCCTGCCGCGCCAAGTCGGAACCGGATCCCTGCAGCCCCGACTCATTACATCCTGAAACCGTGTTTGTGCTTGACGCACTTTCACGTTAAACAACTTGGTCTTTCGGGCTGCCCGGTCGTGCGCCGTGGATGCACGCATTGTTTGCTTGTATATTTACATGTCTGTTTGCACACGTGTGTCCGAGCACGCCTCCTGTCACACGGCAATGTGGCTGCGCCAGTGTGCTCACAGACACATGCAAACACACACAGAGAAAGCCAGTGGCATTCTGAGTGAGTCTAACTGATGTACTGAGTACTGAGTAGTGTGAAGGAGGCTCTAATTATGAGATGGCTGCTGCATTCCGGAACATTCCACGGTGCCTGAAGAAGCCCCCACCTTCTCCTTCACTCCTCCCGGTGTCTGCTTGCTCCAGCCCCACCCACCCAGTGAATTTATCAGAATACTTTGAATGCTAATTAGAGTAATCACCTCGCCCAAAGTACCTGGGGAGTGTCTGGTCACCAACGTTATACAACAGAATCCTGGTGCACTGCCCCCTGCACTGCACCGAGGGAACTGCAGTTCATGAACTGATGTCTTGTATCTGAGTGTCTCAACACCCCCCCCCACCCAGGCAAATGATAACGTTCCTGACTGTAGAGGCAGGTTAGAGGTGCTCCTTCAGAGGACCTCAGCACACTGCCCACTAGCCTTCGGACATGGCGGAGGACGGATGACTCACATGTGCTGACTCACCAACCACGCAGGACTGGCTCTTGGGTAGGCGGGTTGAACAGCTGTGCGCAAAAAAGTTTGACCCTCTGGGGGCAAAACAGCGGACTGGAGGTGGGAGCCAGCCAATAAGGTCACCGAGAGTGTGACAAAGCAGGGGTGGTTCTTGTATGCAGGACTGTGTGTGCAGACCACCCATCGTACACTGGACACACACTCCCTTAACCCACTGCACAGTCAAAAGGATCCATGATAGTATTAAGTTGTTCATAGACCCAACAGTGGCGTTTACCACTAGGACTTTTGCCCCCTGTTGGCCACACACAGTCGCTACACTAGGGGGTGACTTTTTGCGTGGAGGCTCAGAAACAAGAAACCCACCCCTGGACAGACCCACGATGTCTCCAGGCAAGGAGACAGCTCTATTTGGGCAGCAGTAGGGCATCTCGAAAACATCACGGTGCCTCCATCTGATGTTTGGGTGGAGCTTTTTGTGTCATCACATCACCGTGAGGACCCCCCCCCCCCTTTTTGACAGACAGCCAAAAGCCTTAGAAATGCATCGGAGCGTGTCAGCAAATGGTCGTGTTTCCGCCGTTCCCCATGGGCAGTTCTCGGAAACATGTGATCCCCGACAGTAACAGGAGACCGTTATGCGGAGTCAGCGACCCAGGGTGGGCCAGGGGGGCAAGGCTGGTCTCTGTCACAGATGGATTAACAGTAAAAATCACAGGTTCCGGGACCTTCCACCCTGAAGCAGGCTTGCCGCAGATGATGTGGTTAGTTTTCAGTCAGGCTGTCTTAGCAAGGACGTGGCTTTGGATGCAGTCTCCGAGACTTTTTCAAAAGACATTTTCAAACTCATTACTCTGATATCAGTTGTTTTTTTTTTTTAAGAGGGTGTTAAAAACCACCTGTGTCTTCTTTGCTGGTGAAAACACGTGGCCCCAGTTTAAGTCCTGATGCCTGCTACCCGGACAGCTGTGAAAATCAGAAGGACGGCGTCTTCAGTCTTGAGCGATTAATTGCCAATTAGCCTGAGTTTTTCATTTCTTTGGGGTTCTTTCAAATTAGTCCGTGCGCAAATCGTGCAATTTCCCTTAACGTGAAGTTACATTCTTAAAACTGAATTCTTATTATGCCAGGATTTTATTATTTACTGTCCGAAAGTCCCTGTCGCGTTATCAGAGATGTGTTTACTTGTCTGACAGCCTTTGGTCTCTTCCGACAGATCGCTGCGGTTACTGAGAGGAAGGTACAACGTGTTCCCTTGAGGAAGTGCATGGGTCTCACTGACCCACAGACCTCACCGTGCTGGAGAGAAACTCCCGAACAGTTTATGTGTGAACTACATGCAGCTATATTTAGGGCCTACCGGTGTATTTGCACATTAAAGCAGATCAAGACTCCATGTGGAACCAGCTGAATTCCCCATCACTCCCTCTGCGTTGTTTAACTTATACTGCGTTCCATTTCAACTCGTAACTCGGAAATTCTGAGTTCCTAGTGGGAAATTTCAACTGGAACGCCCCCTCAAATCGGAATTCCTACTCAGAAAGTCAGAGGATTTACACAACTCCGCCCTCAGATTTCAAGATAGCTGCGCCCTTTATCAACAGAAGTGAAAACTGTAGTTATATACTGTTTAATTGCACTTACCTCTCATTTGTGTCTCATTAAATCGGTTGTACACACAGTACTATCCAACCACTATCTGTGGACGTGTTGCTACCGTGTTTCTATGCTCAGAATACTGCTTAACGTGTTGTTATCAACTGGTATTGCTATGAACCTCGCTAGAACTAGGGCCTCTTTCAAAACGCAGGATTTCTTGCTTAGCTAGATAACTTGTAGGATTTTAGGTGGTCTCAGCTAATTGTAGCTAGTGAACATAGATAAAGGCCATTTAAACTGGGGTACCTTAAATCCAACAACTTACACAGCTAAACCAGAAATCCTGTTTTTTGAGACAGGTCCCTGGTATTGCTAAATGGCTCTCCGACTGTACTTGCCGTTAACTCTGTTGTGACGTCATTCCCAGCTCCGGCCTCCGAGGTAAATCGAACGAGCATTAGGTTGGAAAAGATGCACTTTCATTCGCCGCCTTCTGGATCCAACGCGGCAAGAGAGAACAGTTACTACAGGAGGAAAAATTAAAGGAAATTAAATTGTGCGGAATGCATGAAAATAAATCATACATAATTTGCTTTCACATCAACACAAAAAGGAAACACCTATGGCACAACAAAACCAGAAAAATAAAAATTAATGTACACAGGGAATTCCAGTTCAAAGGCACTTTCATACCGCGCCTTTCGTATTCAGCGACAAGCGAGCGAACACCGATATGCGAACCCTTTACAGCGCACGACTGTATTTACAGTGCACATCCTTAATATCTAATATATTCTCATGTAATATAACCTCACTTATAGTAAGAAGTATTAGAAGTAAAATATATATACCAGTAAAACGGCAGAGTTAATAAAACACTACCATTAATTTCTTTAATAATATCACTCCCCCATGACCATATAACTAATGAATAATTCAGTTAAATATACATAACACGCATTCACGTTACTCAGGTGAGCTGCACCTAAATCGCTTGTACTTTATAATGGCTGCCCTGAAGGTTACGTTAAAACGACTTTTGACGATTGATGTTAATCTCTCAATTAATAACGGTTTCAATGTGCACAACGGCTCGTCCGAAATGCATTATGAACGAAATATTAAACACACTGATCTGTCGACCGAGCAATTAAGTACTATGTCTTTAACTGGTATGAAATAGGTTGGTTTAAGTCCTGTAGCGAAGCTTTATTTTTAATTTTTTTTTAACAAATTGCCCGAGGCTCCCATGAAATTGATATTTTGAATTTGTGTTTCTCATTATTGTGTCCGCACGATTCGGGGGTGTGTGTTAAAGCTCGCTTTGTGTAAGGTTTCGTTCTTGGGATCCTTTTAGGAAACGCCACCCGTCTCCATCCACGCATCCCTGCTTCGCTCCGATTCTCCCCTGTCCTCATACTCTCTTTTCTTCCTTTATCTCACTCGTCTGCTGGATTTAGCCGGACGGACGTTTTGCCTTCTTTCTCATGCCCTTCGCGTTTCTCCACCCATAGCCTCTTGCTCTGTCTACACGTACAGGTCCTAAACCATTTCCTCCTTCAGTTCGCCGTGTCTCTATTCTATCAACCCATCCTATACAATCTCACTGTCATCTCCACTGGAAACGTATCC
This sequence comes from Gnathonemus echidnorhynchus, assembly GCA_026776725.1. Taxonomy (NCBI): domain Eukaryota; kingdom Metazoa; phylum Chordata; class Actinopteri; order Osteoglossiformes; family Mormyridae; genus Gnathonemus; species Gnathonemus echidnorhynchus. The sequence goes on along the minus strand of JAODJU010000040.1, from coordinate 3,260,890 downwards.
TATTCAAATCACCAGATGAACGCTAGATCGCAGTGCGTACCCCGATACCATCGTTGCCATTGATCTTCCACATCAAAGGCTCCCCGTCGTTAGTAAAGATGCCACGTGTGCGGTGAATATTGATGCTGGGTTTTCTACGGAAACCAGGGGCGGTAGGTACTATATCATACTGAAATCCCCCACGTGGTATTTGCGGTGACCACTGGTTACAATTCTGAACTTCAAACCCCTGTGTCCTGTAAACTGCGATTGCTAAGTAGGATAACAAGTGAGTTTTAAGCCATCACGGCCCCCGCGCACGGGTCAGTATAGGACACCCCCTAACCAGCCCCACCCTAGATGTGTCAGGATGGGGGTGCCGACGTGCCTGGAGGTGGGGGCAAGCTCTCCCCCCGAGCTGAAATTAGCTCCCTTCCTAATTACAAGCTGCGTCTTAGGGATCCCAGCATCGCTTTATTAAAACCCTCTCACACTCGCGCTGATAATTGAAAAAGAAACAGTAATTAAAAGAAGAGAGAAAGTGCGCGTTCGTAGCTATGAGAAGTTTCTCTCTCCCCACCCCCCAAACTTTCGTTTTCGGATTAAAGGATTGAAGCTGGGTTTAAAGTGTCATTTTGCTTTTCTTCCGTCTATACTGCAAAGTTAAAAGGGGTGGAATTCAGCCCCTCGTACCTGCTGCATCGGCGTCCGGGAAGCAGCCAAACAGCTAAAGGTATTATTATGGCGTGACTGACCCCAAGCTATTAGACTCCAAAGGACAAGTTGTGTGTTATGTGTGCAGTGAAATTGAGCCTGAGCCTTCGGGGAAACTGGATAAGCAGCTGGGCTTTGGGATGTGCAGGACCAGAGCGCAGATGAGGTCTTCGCCTTTGTATGATATTTCGAATTTATTATTTTTACAAGACTTCTGTGTCTACAGTGATATCTGCATTAAGGCCTACATCATCACCCCCAGACCTGCAAAGTTAAGTTAATGACATTTGCCACCCGATTTACGTACTTCAAACCTGCGGCAGTCAGTGATAATGGTGGCTGAGAGATACGTAGGCCTGAGTTTATTTTTAGTTTACCTTTACGCTTGGTGTAATCAGATTGGTGAAACGACGAGGAAGCGGGTTGGTTCGCTTTAAGATGGGGTCAAGCTGGGACCTCTACGCTGCCAACGTCTGCGATCTGTTCGGTACGCAGGGGGATAAATACGGCGGATCTATACTGCCCTCTAGTGGAACATGTACGGAAGACCGCCTTTCGGCGTGGGAGGATGTGGCGCGAGGCTCGCGTGCAAACTTTTATTATTAGCAAGAAGATATTAATTGGATTTGCGTGAATTCTAATGTTATAATAACAGTACTGGCGTGTTCAGATAAAAAAGTTGACCAACGACATGTGTCATGGTGATTGAATTTATGTCGCTTAACGTTTAAATCTTTAGCTTTATTATATTGCATTGTAAAGAAACCCTTAGGCTTCTCAGTGATTTCAAGTTATTCTAACCGAAATGTGTTTATTTCTAGCTGCTATTGCACAACGTGGGGGCGAACCTTGACGTTAAACCTATATTATTATTATTAATATTATTATTATTATTATTATTATTATTTTCTTACTCCGACGACACTCCGCAAATTACTAAACCGGTCAATCAAAATTTTCCCGCCTGACATCCGCAACGGCCCACGCCGCGGCGGCCTGACAGCAGCTTAGAAAACAGCCTTTAATCATTATCTGCTCTTATTTTCCCTCCAACAAGGCGCGTCGATAACACCCCGAAACTGACAACTCGGCGCAAATAGGCGCTATCCGCCGAGCGTTTTCCTACATCTTATTTTCGGGGGCGTGCGGAACGCCCCTCTGCCTCCCTCGTCGTCTCCTCAGAAGCCCTGGCGGAGGAATCATCCGCAGCCCTTAGTGTCAATTAAAAGTGAAATATCTGCATTTGTCAACAGTGCGGCTCGCCGGGCTTCCGTGACGTTTATCTGGTTTGTCTGCCATTTCTGACACTTAAGAGGCCGTGGATGTGTGTGTGTGTGGGGGGGGGGGCGTCGGTTTCGCTCATTAAAGTGCACGTTACCGTCTCGCTGCGCCGTCTCCCAGCGCAATGCTTACCCAAGGGAGGGGGGACGCCGATGCCTGTCAAACCCTGTCACGGACAGCGGGACCCGGCCGGGGTGCATTGGTGTGCGGCGGAGAAGGCGACGGATGCGCCCGACTCTCTTTGTCTGCCTGCCCAGTCCCCCCTCACTGTCCCCTCACCTGGGTGGAGGTCATTCGCTGAGGTGCTTCTGGGTAATTTAAAAAGCTGCGCACATTGGCTGCTTTTGCCTCAAAACAGACTGGAATCACATTGTTTAAGCCAGAAGTTGCAACTACTGGCTGCCAGCGGCATCTATTTAACCCATTATGAAATTTGGCCCACAGATCGATCTTCTGTTTTCCACAGAAAATAAAAAAACAAGTGTTAAGCCCCCAACACTGATTAGCAGAATATAATTGTTAAATCATTTTTTATTCTCTCTCTCTTTCAGGTCATAAGAAATAGCTCCAATGACCCCCCCTCCCCAGGAAAGAGCTACCAGCCAGTGGCCCCCAGGTGTTTGAAGCTTGAGACCCCTGATTTAAGCTGAGTGTTAATGGATCTGGACTCACAGCTGGATCCTGGGCTCCTTAGCCTGTTTGGTTGTGAAACTCCCATCTTCCCAAGAGCTTTTCCTTGAACACAGTCACTGTGAAGTGTAGCACGGCTGACCTCTACGCACCAGGACAGGATGCTGTGGCAGGGTACGCCAGGCACCCCCCCTCCCCCCCCCCACGCACCCTCACATTCCTGTCGTTCCTGCCCCTAGCCTGTGAGATGGAGGGGGGTGGCACTGCTGGTGCGGAGGGAATGCTGCAGATTGCAAGCCCACATTCATTACAGAGTGAGGAAAGAAGATGGAGGCAGAGCGGAATTCTGCTTTGGGACGGAATGGCCATGACGAGTGGGGGTGGCTTCTTCCCAGCTGGAGCGGGCGACCTGCCTGCCGGCCATGACTGGGTCAGGGGGAGCCGATTTTCTCTCGGTCAGCAGTGACAGAGCAGCACAGTCATTTCAGTCGTTGTTTATTCAATGTGGCGTCTAAGGGCAGTTAATTCACCACTGAGGGTACGTTTAAAGATTCCTGAAAAAGACTGTGGGGCTGCAGTTAAGGTCAGGGGTCACAAAGGAGTGAGAGTCAACATTCATTGGCCACTTCTGGGTTTTGTTGCTTGGATACCGCCACCATGACATCTGCTCAATGCATCCAGCTAGCTGCTTGATGCTCTTGTCGGAAGAGACGTGGTTAGCTGGCCTAAGGGTGCCAGCAGGGGGCGGTGCCAGCAGGGAAAGACCATGAGGTGCTGGGAGCACAATAGAGATGTTTGGAATGGATGGAAAGAGTCCTTGTACTCCATTAATGAAGTCAGATAGGCATACCTAAGACACCCAGAGACGGAATCCATCTTTTTTGTATTTATTGTAAAAACTGAAGCACATCAGTCTGTTAAGCCACTGACATTGCCTGCTATGTGTGAACTCCCTACTGCTTTGACATGAACAACTCATAAAACACACACACACATATATATATATGAAGGGTTTTTAAAATGTCTGCTTTATATTATTATATACATAACATCAATATAAACTAGACACCTTTTTAGACCTCCTCGAGTCCATTTAAAATAGCCTTTTCTCTTCACAAGTCATTCAATTCAATTTCATTTGGTCCACATCTACGTACGGATGAAAACACCTAATATGAAAGAGCCGCTCAGATCCGCCCGGAGCGACCAAAGCGCTGAGGTCTTCAAGCACCCCCATGATGAGTGTCCCTGCTTACCACCCACATGAACACATAAATCTCTCTTTAAACAGCTCCAATATCAACATCCGCACGGTCTGGCTGCGTTAATATTTGCTTTATGAAACACGTGAATGTTTTATGTCGCTACGTTGTGCTTGATTGTACAAGCAGTATGCAGTATTAATTCACAACCGACGTGTGCTTTCTCTATGTTACCAGTTATCATCTTACTCCGTGGTGAAGATCAAGTTCAATAAAATTTGAAAGAGACAATTCAATATGTCCAGAGGACCTCAGACAAACCTAAAACCAAAGTGTTGCGTTTATGAGAGTTTATCTAGGCCTGTCTGCCTACGAATGTTCACTGGTTTCCTTTTGCCTGTATTTTAATATTTTACAGCAATGCCAGGGTGAATTCCTGATGCAAAATAGAAATATTCGTGTTTAAAATGGCTTTGCATTTATACAGAAAATTGTTTTCAAGGCACATATATACACAATTACAAATCAAAATTCATTAAAAAAAAAAAACAAAATAGGTACATCTGTTTTTACCCGACTTGCATAGATTTACCATTAATCACCTCAAAGAGCAAACAGGCGTGATCAACATTTGGCTCTTCAGTAAATTACATAGCTTTGCTTTGTTTTTGATAGTGTCATCGTAATTTACATCATCTGTACAGTGTAAGCTAAATTTGAAATGTCTACGAAAATGTGTTACAGTGTAACAATGTCACAGTCAAAAGGAATTAACAAAAAAAGTCCAGTGTGATTAACGTTTACAGCCGTCAGCATACAGCACAGCTGTAAGACGAGTCATAAAAAGTAGTAGTTAAGGAACGTAACTGTAACTGCTGAGGATTATCGGTGACAGCACTCACTGGTGGAGTCCTGGGGTTGGGGGAATCCGCACGCCAGCACAGGCAGACGTGCTTTATGGGAATTCACTAGCTGGACCGCTGTCGTATTGGTTCTGGACCAGATTAGGGGGGTGGGACGACATTAAAACTGAACAGAAGGTGCAGAGAGCACCTACACCCACGTGAAAAGGGGGGGGGGGGGGGTTACGATTAGCATGATAGCAGTTCCATTTTCCTGTTCACTTCCTTTTCTGCAGCTGGGGGGATCACACCACTTCTTCAGATGCCACACTTCAGCATGTCCTCTCCAAGCCCCAGTCGTCAGCTTGACTGCACCGATAGGTCCACACTGCAGGCAGTGCCCGAGTCAGGCCCCCCCCCCGGGGCTCAGATGAGACGCTCCTCTGGGGGCACCTTCAGCACGCTGTCCATCTCCAGGCGTGCCCCCGCCACCTCCTGCTGGCTGGGACTGTAGGTGCCCTCCGACTGGCGCTTCTTACGGGCTGTGAGCATCACGAAGGCCAGGCCGATGGCGGCCAGCAAGAGGCAGCAGCAGGCCAGGGGGATGGCCACCATCAGCAGGGGGATGCCCTCCCTGTGCTCCTGTTTCTGTACAGGTGGGGGCACCAGGGGGACACATGTTACTCCACTATAGTACAGGAGTAGGCCTGTTTCCATGGCGTTAATCACCACCCTTGATTGTTATGGTATTGCGCTATGGTATATTATTGGGGCACCTACACTGGTCTCGCAGCGCAGTCCGACGAAACCAGGCACACAGCTGCACTGGAACCCGCCAGTCTGGCTGAGGCAGGTACCGCCGTGCAGGCAAGGGTCAGACTGGCAGCCGTCCACCTCCTCCTCGCACCTGAGGGGTCACATGGTGCCCGGGTCACATGACTTGCAGAGTTATCAGTGAACTGATGCTCTCATTGGTTACTCAATGTGTTCGTAACGGATTTACCCTATCTGTGGCTTATAAGGACCCGTATTCCCGCCCACTGCTGGTGGCATACCTGTCGCCCGTGAAGCCCGGCCTGCAGGTACAGTTGACTCCCCAGTCTCCGTCGGTACAGAGGCCCCCGTTTGCACACTGCACGTCACCGTCACACCGTGGGGGTGGGTGCATCCACCTGAAGGGAGGGAGGGAGGGAGGGACGCACACACGTGCACACACACATGTGAGCGGTTCTCCATCGTTCATTGCGATTAGACCACCTTGGTGGCTTTTACAATGTATGGCGTGACGGTGGGGACATATTTACTGGGCGCAAAAGTGTCTATCCAGGCAACCATGTCGGAATTAATTATGTGATTCCATTACATTCCCATAGTTAAATAACATCAGCCTCACTCAACCCCTGCTGGTACACCCTACAAGAACCAGCACTAACTTGTAATAAATTGATTTTGGAAAAAATCATTTTGAACAGTAGCAGTATGTCAGCTGTCATTAATGTCACTTTGTCAACGAACAGGACACACAGCAGTGCCGTTCGCTATAAATCATTAGGCACCAGACTGGTAGTTTACTTAAGGTGCTGCATCAATAAATGTTAATAAATGTTTGTGCCACACATCATGTAAGTGTTACTCAGTAGCATAAACATGCCTGTCTCATCTATAGTGATAATTACGCTAAAAAGCTATCCTATCCCCCCAGTTAGCAGTTAGCCATCTGAGGAGGGCGACTTCCAGTGAGATTAAACACGCCGTGAGTGACAGCTACTCTCCCGGATTCATCATTTTTATCCGAAGGCAACATTTCGGAACAAGCTGTGCATGAATTTAACATGGCTGCTTCCTGAGCCCTGAGGATGGAAAGGTCATAGATTCTCGATCATAACTGACAACATGACAGCCCCCCCCCCCCCCTCAGCCCTGTCAGAGGGTGGTGGGGGGGTGCTTACTGGCAGAACGTTCCGGTGAAGTTGAGTGGGCAGATGCAGCTGTAGTGGTTCACGCCATCCTGGCAGGTCGCCCCGTTCTGGCAGCGATGCCCCTGGCAGTCGTCCAGGTCCTCCTCACAGGCGTCGCCCCCATAGCCGGGGGGGCACTCGCAGCGGTAGGCGGCCGGTAGGTCGCGGCACTCCCCCCGCAGGCAGGGGGAGGAGGTGCACTCGTCCACGTCCTCCTGGCAGTGCCGGCCCCGCCAGCCCGGGGCGCAGGTGCACTTGAACAGGTTGAAGAGGTCCTCACACGTGCCGCTGTTCAGACACGGCTGGGAGAGGCACACAGGGACACCGGAGCAGCCCAGATGGACACGCCTCCCCACCTTCCTGAGGAACCTCATTTGCTGGGGGGGCTCCGGACCATCTGCGAAAGGCAGGTACACCCCACCCACCCTCACCTCCCTCAGGCAGCCAGTGAAGTTCTCCGCCAGCAAGACGGACGTCTCATTGACCAATCCTAGGCAGTCAGAGGCGTGGGGGCTGGTACCGCTGAGCTGGCCATCCACGACGATGCTCCATGAAGATGGCGCCCCCCCCCGGTCAGTCATGGAGACCAGCACATGGTGCCAGGTGCCGTCCGAGACTCGCTGCTGGCTGGTCAATGACAGCGTCTCCAGGCTGTTCCCTGCACGAACTGTCACCAGCAGGGACGAGTTCAGCAGGGTCACACTGAAGAAGCCCCCCCTGGTGGAGGCGCGCAGGAGTACGCCGATTTCCTGGCGCGTCCGCAGATTGAGGGACACGCCAGTCACAGAGAGGGCGGAGGAGCCGCGAGCCTCGTACTCCAGGGAGTCGCTGTCGAACGTGGCGTCGGCGAGACCTGCACCGAGCAATTTATACCTGAACTGAAAAAATGGACCATTTCATGGGGTTGGGACTATAACCCAGGCTGACCTGAGGTGAAACACAACCGCCGATACATAGCTGGTGGCGTAGAAGTTAGAGTGACTACCAAATGGTTACTGGTTCAGGCTGTTTCACACTGATTCAGTCAGGACAGAGAACATGCAGCGCTTCAGACTCACATTCATATCCATCGTCGAGGTCGACACAGCTGCTTCCTAGAGGGCAAGGCTCAGTGCTGCACCAAACCAGCCTCTCGCACCTTTTCCCCGTGAAATTGGAGGGACAGACACAGACGAAGTCATTCCAGGTGACCATACACACCCCTCCATTCTGGCACAGCGCCACCTGGTGGATGGGAGGGGACAAGATGGCATCAGAAAACCCTGCAGCACAATGGAAAGGTACTACAGTGTTGCAGACATGGCTGAGAATCTAGATAAGATGGACCAATCCATATTTAGAAAAGCAAGGGTCACTGAAGAGGCCTGGCTTGGGGGGGCCGTACCCCTGTGGTATGTGACCGGCAGGTGTCGTCACTCCTGCAGCCCTGCTGGACGGCGTTCGTCCCATTAGGTGGATAGCGGGCGAGGCCGGCTTCCTCAAGCGTGATGTCCAGCGGGTCCAGATGCACGTCGCCCAGACGTAGGTCCTGCAGGCAGCCCTTGAAGTGCCCCCCCCAGGACGTGGCACCCCCCGCAGGAAGGCCCCCAATGAAAGCCACGTCCCCCGCCTCCAGCGACACCCCCATGCCCCCGGGGAGGGTCCCGGCCCAGGCGGGGTGGCCGGACACCTGCAGGGACACGGTGCCATGCCACACCTCAAGGGCCAACAGCCACCAATCCCCGTTAGCGACCACAATGCGGGGGGCGGATGCCGGCCACCAGGGGGCCACCTGCACTGCACCATCATGCAGGAACACGGTGAAGTACCCGAGACCCCCCCGCCGCAGCTGGAACACCAAACCGTCCGGCTTCAGCGAGCGAAGAAGGAATGAGATGGTGAAGTTGGCTCCGTGGCCGGCGGGAATGAGGAATATGGCGTGGCTCGGTTCATCCTCGTGGCCGAACGTCCATGAAGGGTGCTCTAGGAGAAGGAAGAGGAAGAGGAACATGAGCCCGGTGACACCCCCCCCCCCCCCCCCCCCC
>JAODJU010000040.1:3166761-3186897 GCA_026776725.1 Gnathonemus echidnorhynchus | reverse complement strand
CTCTCCTGCAGCGTCCATTATAATTACATGCGCATTATGCAAATTAGGCGATGGCGTCATTTAGCGACTTCTAGCGATTTTTGGGACAACCAATAGCGACTTTCCTTGCTGAGGAGTTGGCAACAGTGGGCCAAACAAGAGAGAGGGAAGGAGGAAGGGAATGTGTCTGCGGGAATAACCGATCGGGGAATTTCGTAACTGATTGTGTGTTTTTTTTTTTTTACTGCTGCTCAGCACTAAGGGCGTTTTTCCACCGCAACAGCTACCGAACTTCTGGTATTTCGAGAAAGTAAGATACTTAAAGGTGCTGGTTTTCCACATTGGCGTGAAAACTGATACCGGCGCCGAATGACATCACAGCTCGAGGCAGGGCTTTTTTGTACTGAACTCGAAAAATGGCCGTAGTATATTATAGGGCTGGATGATGTGCAATATTAATAATTGTTGGTGATGTGCAATAATAATTTATTTAATATTAAAAAGTGGACAGATGCATGAGGGGAGATGAGAACAAACAATAGTGTGATACAGGACAGACAGTAGTGTGATACAGAACAAACACTGTAATTCAAACAGCAAGATACAGCACACACAGCAGCGTAATACAGGACACACAGCTGTGTGACACAGGATAAGCAATAGTGAGATACAGGACACACAGCAAACTGATACAGGACAAAACATGTGTAAATTGACATGGAAATTAATATACAATTTCCTCAAATGCTTATCCAGTACAGGATCACAGTGAAACTGGATCATATCACTTGGGAGCTCAAGGTACAGGGCAGAGGATGCCAGTGCATCATAGGATACACATTTCCACACTATTGGTAAGTTACAGGTAACATTTCACATAGAGGAAATTGGAGTATCCAGAGGAAATCAGAACCATCATGCAGATATCTTACAGTCTGAATATTAACATGTTCGATAAAATGACCTGTGAGGTTTGTCTGCACCGAAGGCTGCTACTCTGCGTTTAGCCACCATTTTTGCTTTTTCAGTATCTCACATGGAGGCCCTGTCCGTCTCACCCATCCCCAAATAGCACAAAAAGCTTATCTTCCTTCGCATAAGGCCGCACACCTGGGTCTGTCTGGTGCTGTAAATGGCAGGTGAAACCAGTTCTCCGACTTTCCAAACGCTAATCAGGGATGTGAGCTTTGGGGCTTTATGTATTGCAGAATTTTGCTAGAACAACCCCTTACAGATAAAAAAAAAAAAAAATCTTTTCCCTGATTGTTGGATCTCCAGGCTTGGGGAACAAGACCGTCAAAACCGTGAAGGACACGATGTCCCGATGTCTCACGAGGTATCACAATATCTCACGGTGTCTCCATTGTGATTTGTGATGGGTCATATGCTGCCCCTGAATAATCATTCTTCTCATAACGACTCTGGGTGTTTACAAAGATTTGCTACACTGCATCCTCTCTTTTTGTAACCATTTTAATAATGTCTCCTACACAAAAAGGTAAGAATTCGGTGAACAAGTTAAATAACGTAGTTTTATATTCAGGGAAACCTTGTGAATAACCTTTTATTCATAATGTATGAAATTGTAGGACAATTTAAGTATTTAGGATACATTTTGAAAGATTATAGGTTATCAATGAAAGTTATGTCTTTATCAGGTAAATTGCTGCAGGATTCCTCACCAGATCATACATAATCATCACTAGAGGGCGGTATTCTGCCATAATGTATATTTTCAATTCTTTAACACAGCTACATACCATGGAGCTACATACAACCAGGATGGAGCAGAATGAGCAAACTTTTTCTATCTCTTTTGGTATTCTTTAGTTCCTCATTTATTTCTCATCTCCTAGAAGAGAGAAAGCAGGTTCAGTGCCTGTGGTTTTAATGCGTTGCTTCCTTTCTACAATAGTCAAATACCATGTGAACAGTGAAGACATATCATTCAGGTTCCAGACGTGGGTGTTGGTTCAGAGCTGCTTTATCTAGTATAACTGCACTGTGTGAAATCTAACCTTCAACCTGAATGTGGACATTGCAAAGAAAAAAAATGCAGCCTGCTTCACACAGCACTTCCCTGTAATGGCTTCCCTTTACTATGGTCACATGACCTTTGAAGTTTGACTGAGATAACAGGCCCGGCCACTTTGATCTCAATTCACAGAAAGGTATTAAATTTGCCACGTGCAGGTTTTTAAAGAACCACAGCACTGCGCGTGAATTCGCTGAGCAATATAAACGTGATAAACAGATAAATCTTCTCCAGTCGGTGCGCCTGTGGCATGGCAGAGCCTTGCAAGTATAACATCTGCTTCTTATGTCTCAGGAAATGGGCTGTTAGTGCAAAGCTGTTAGCCTCGGGCTACATGGGCGGGGCTGCAGTTAAAACGCGCCTTTCAAAAAAAAAAAAAAAAAGCGGGCCTCAGGTGCAGAAGTCTCATTACACTCAGAATTTGGCGGGGAGGGTTGTGATTGGTCTTCTCTGGTGTATGACCCCACTCCTGATTGGACAAAGGCCGTTTTTAAACAGCGGGGTAATTGGCCGGTTCTGAGCCCTCCACCAGAGAGTTCAAAACGAGTAGAGCGGCAAGCCTGTGAAAGAGGAGCCAGGTTTTAGCTTAACTTCAGCACTGCAGGAAACATTCATGTGACGTTTAGCTGGCATTCTTTACAGAAGCACTTTCTGCTCAGTTACACAGTGGGATATTTTAACTGCTGGGATTCTGGTTGGCTGCCTGTCCATGTACTTCATTCAGGACCTGTGGAGGACGTCCTCAGGGAATGAGTCCTTGTCCTTATCCAGTAGGGCCACCTGCTGATGGTATCTGCTGGACTTAAACTGTTTCTTTAGCATGAAAAAAATTAGCTTGCTGAGAAGGATGCAAATACGAGCCATCGTTTCTCTTGAAATGCAAATGCAAAAGCCCCCTCCCCCTCCCCACCACCGTGCCGCAGTCTTTGATCTAAACACTGCATGCCCATACCTGACCATTGCAGAATGCGCTTCGCTGTGCCGCAGGAAGTCTGTGGCCTGCTCAGCTCAGGCTCAGGGAATGAGGTCATGTTCTTGAGAGCCTGCTTTTAGGGTTTAATCGCTGGTGATGTATTTTTACTCATTTGTGCAGTTGTGCAGTGCGTAGAAACTTCCAGACAAAGCTGAGGGCAGCTGAGAAGCTGTTTGGCTGAGCTGTCCAGGGTGTGAGCATTTGTCTCCCCAGCTGGCGAGATGGCAGATAGATAGAGAAGATAAACAGGAAACATAGAGAGAGGCACAAACTGCTGACAGGAGAAGGAGGAGAATGAGGAACACGTCTTTTCTATTTAGCTTTGAGAGTCGACAAACTTTAGTGTGAAACCTCAGTTCTTCAGCATTAAAGGTAGAAGGCGTGCAGGGCAGGGGTGGTTTTGAGGGCTGGCCAGTGATTGAGGCCCCAGAACACATTACAGGACCCAGATCTGCAGGGCTGAGCACCACCAGCTCCTGGCCAGGGGGCCAACACAGGTCCTTCATGAGAGGAATGCATGGCGATGGCCTGGCAGACCATGACCTAGCTCTCGTAGGAGTCACAGCTCCAAAGAGACAGAGCCAAAGTCAGCAAGCTTTAAATGTACCTAACAGCTCGTTCCATCCAGGGTTGCTCTTATCATGGTCTAATCAAAATCCTCATAATCACTAATCCTGGGGGGCCTGTTGGCAGGTAAGGCCTGCAAAGGGCAGGGTACAGCAGCCTGCAGCACAGAGGGAGCTTCCCTCCTGATCACGGGGAAAGCGGGAGGCCAGCACATCACGTCAGCATTGCCACGTCAGCGAGCCAAAGTCCAAACCATGTCAACGCGTCTGTCCCGGCAAAGCACTTTCATTTGATGTCTAGCCGAAGATTCTCTTAAAGGTACATTGTCTCTCCCCATCTGAGGACAACCCCGTGGGGGGGGGGGGCAGAGAAATGCTAACTCACTCCATGGCTCCCGAGTCACATGGCCCCAACCCCCCCGGAGGAATAAGCACAATCAGGACTAGGTACGAGACCAACATGGTGTGGAGCTACATAAATCTATCAGATACAGGCAAGAAGGTTGTGGTGTGCACCCCCCCCACCCCATCCACATCCCATCCCATCCCACCCCCAGTGCAGCACTTTCTCACATCCTCCTACGCTTTGGCATATAAACAATTTACGACCTGGTGAAAACTGCACTGCAGCACGGCTGTTTGTGCCATAAGGAGGGGCAGCAGACTGCTGCAGAGACTGTGGGTGGCACTCAGGGGGTGTGGCCTGTCTGTCACTCAGGGGGTATGGCCTTCTGGATAGCTCCACCCCCTGCAAGCTTCAGCAATGTTAGGCCCAGTTTTGGTTAAGATTGTTAAATCATAGCTGGATAAACTTAACAGAAGACCTTGCTTGTTATGGATTTGATACAAGATTTATTTAACATTCTTTCTGTTTTAACTGAAGAGAATTTGACTGCTGCTAGAACACTTTATTCTTATTATTACTGAAATGTTACACTTTAGTGTGTGATGTATGTCCAGATTTTGTGCTTCAGCGATGGCTTTGAGAGAAGGTCGACGCACTTTGCGCAAAGGGGAAGGAAGTCTGTCCGCTTGCCTCAGAAATGCTTGTTGACACGATCTCTGGGGGAACTCGCAGAATCAGCCAAGTGGGCAGGAACTTTCAACATCACTTCCTGTCGGCCACCGCAGGTCCAGCTAGAGTCATGCTGGCTTTGTCGCCATGATGATGTGCAGTCAGGGGTCGGGCAACGCTCCCCCAGGACTCTAAGACACATTCCCTCAGCCTGCCTGACATCAGCTGATGTCTGACATCATCTCACTGAGGTAAGTCACCCCCGCCTGTTTTGCCTAGGTGGCGTTAATATGACCCCTTGCCCATATTTCAGGTCTACCTGCCCCCAGTCTGCTAAACTTCCACCTTGGAGACCCTGTCAGCTCTTCACCCACCACTGACATCAGGGTGTTGTTTGGTACAACTGTTTGCTGTTTATCAAGGGTGTGGGGGGGTGTCGACATTCCACATATCCCATAATACCTCGGTGTGTGTCTCAACACACAGGTTATGCAGTAATTGCACTGTGTTTTTCATATTAAATTATACAGCAGACACAGTTCAGTGCCTCACCACGTTTTAGACATCTATTCATTACCCTTGTTCTATGGTTAGAGTCCATCTCAGAGTATAACAGCGTGCAGAAGTGCAGAGAAGCACTACTTCCTGTTACCTGTTTCCTCTTCTCCTTTCAAAGCATTCATCAGCACTGGCCTTTACAGACACACCATGTGGCACATTTTAGGACATCAGACTGCTGTGATTTCTGCAGTTTCTCTGACATTCCTGCTTAATCAGCATGTTTGCACTCGGTCAATCTCAGCTCACAGACCCCTGCTGCACTGCCAGGGTGTGTGCAGTATTATGGACAAAGCAAATCCACCCCCCCCCCCAACAAGAGAACAAAAACATCCCTAGGAGAGCCTTTTAAAACCACCTCATCTACGTTGCCCATGATGTTTCTGAAAAGATGTGCCACTCATATGATCTAATGTGCTTCTGCCACAGTGACCATGTGACCATTAATCCACAGGATGTGACACCCCCCCCCCCCCCAGCCTGCACAAGCAATTAGCTACAAGGAGGCTGGGCGGGTCCTATGATGAAGGGCAATGAAGAGGAGGAATGGGCTGACTTAATGGTAGCTGATAATGTCACTGTACCAGGGCTCATGTCCACATTGGTGAACATACAGCACCCTCACATGATGGTAGTGTGTGTTTAATTAGCCCTCATATATAACAGACAAGGCTGGAGCAGGATTAAATTTCACCAGTCTACAACCCCACTGGCCCACTGGGAAAATGCTTCGTATTCCAGAGGGCCAGTCCAGCCCTGCAAACAGTGTTTCCTGCCATTAACAAAATATTGACTGCTTTGGTGGAATGGTTTGTATGTTTAAGAACACATGAAATAACTGAACAGAAATCGGAGCATAGCATATCTATTACGTAAAGAGTCTTTCGGATTTCCTCTCTGGAGAGCAAACCAGTGCTTCCTTATACGTCCGGCTCCGCTTTTGAATATTTAAAGCGAAAACAGCAGCTCTTCCTGCAGATAAGGCGACAGCATTGTTACCCCAATTCGCTAGATACAATGGGTCACTTACTAACCAGCTGCTGGTACGGCGTCTTCAAAAGAAAAATTCAAATACAATACAAAGCAGTCATGGTGCTGGTGAATGACACTGCAGATGACTAAACAAACAATGCTTTGAAAAAGACCGACAGAACACAAAATATTGATGCAAGTACACAAAATAGGTGGTTGAAAATGCAATAATATTCCAATAATCATATTTACAGGATTGCCAACGGTCACGCATCCGACATGACACGCTTTGCCTCACGCTCACAAAATAAACGTTACGGCAAAAAGGGGTGCCGTAAGGGGGGGGTGAAAGTTAAGGCTCCCCTAGTGACAGGGGAGCCTAAGAATTTGGAAAATAACTGGATTAATCTGGACTTGGGGGCAATATATCTCTAGCAACACCCCTGACGGCAAAGCCATTATTATGTCCATTATAAACCTCATCAAAAACTTTGGGGTAGTTTGCAAACCTTACTATTTACAAGGTGATAAAACTTTTAAATACATGTAAATGCGTGTGCATGTATGTGCAGACTTGTCTCTAACTTAAAATCTCACGGCAGCCATCTGACCGAAGTTGGCGACCCTGTATTTTAACAACTCATTGCATAAGTGGGTTAAGTTTTAATGTCGAGACTGTTGTTGAAAAATGTGTCCCTTTTACATATATTTTTAACGTCTATCGTGAAAATCCTTCGATAGTAAAACGACTGCATGGTTTCCAAAAGCTGTTTTCCTCCCCTGCCTGCCATCCCCCACAAAGCTCTCAACATTGGGGGAAAAAACAGTGTGAATTGTACCTGCTTTTACCTTATTTGTGTAACACATCCCGTTGTATTGGAATCGCCGTGCCGATTGTAGTAAATGCATTTTCAAACATATGGAATATTTAAGTTATACACTATTTTGACATATCAGAAGGTCGGCGCTCTTTTTCTTAAAACAGGTATTTTTAAGGACTTTTTTCATAACTGAACAGACACGTGGTATTTCAGGGGGAGTTTGACTATCACATAGTTTTACTATTTCTTTGTATGAAGACCTGTAAAACTATTTCCTTGGCGATTAATTCTTAACAACGACGTTCAGAGAAATTAAATTAAAGAACTCCAACACGTACATTATTACTTTATTCATCTCTCAACTAACTGCGTAAAGAGCGACGGAAGAAAAAAAAACACGTTTTCGTTCAATTTGAATGATAGACTTACAGGGCCAATGAGAGTATTTTCCTTTCAATTCTGATTGGTCTAAAGGTAGAGTGACAGCAGGTTGTGATGGCAAGTAGCTAATGGCTGTCGAGGACACTCCGCTTGACTGTACAGCAAAGGCGGGTGTTCATGAAGTCTTAAAGCGCTGGAGACGTGCCGTTAACAGGCATTTGAAGAAAGCAGCAGCTCTTATTCTGGTCGTGTTGTGTACTACCTTTTGAACTAAAAAAATGAGGGAAATCGTGCATCTTCAAGCCGGACAATGCGGTAATCAGATTGGCGCAAAGGTTAGTCACAGTCACTTTAAATCGGCAATATTTTATATATTCCATTTTGATAATGTTTTTGTGGGGAAACTAGTATATATTTTTATCTGTAAACAACATGGCATGCAAGTATTTTTTTCTAATTCTGGTTTTGATATTTTTAAAATTAAATGACCACATATTTGATATTTGAAATATTTGAAGCACGAGGAAGAAATAAGGAAGATATGTAAAACATGTTTTTAGTTCGCAAATAGTTCCAAATCTAATACCTAATTTATTTGCAATTTGATAGTCCCAAAAGCGTATTACCGAAGTTAGAATCTTGCTTGACGTGTACTTTAAGAGCAATAAGTTGGGTGGGGATTCCCACAAAGGTTTACTGCATTGCGGAATAATATGAAGTACTTTTATTACTAAATCAACTAATGCAACAAGTTATATATTTGAGTGTTATTTGATACATCGCTTAAACTATTGTCAAACCGTCTAAGTATAGTAATAATTTTAGGATTCCATTGTGAAATTTCTTCGCCGGTATGTGCGCTCCATAAACGCTCTAGTTCCGCGCGCCGCAGTATCTGCTAGCGGTAGGCGGGACCAGAAGGTCGCGAGGAGTGACGTTTACATTTTCAAAAATCACACCGGATGGAGCCCAGCCAATCGGCGGGCACCACGCGCGCGCCTTCCGGGCACTCTCGGCGCGCAAGGGCGCGTTTTCGCTTCGCATCTTCCGCATTTGCTTTCCGTGCGACTGGGGCCGAGGTTGTTTAGAGACGTGCGCAGAAATAACCCTGAACTCGATTAAAAAAAAAAAACTAGCCTGGGGTGCGTTTCCCAAAAGCTCCCGTTAGCAACTTATGTAGTTGGACCCATTCAGTTGCATGGTTCAACTATGTAAGTTGCTAATGTTGTTAGCAACCATGCTTTTGGGAAACGTACCCCTGAACTAGATTTAAAGTCGTTTCTACAGATGCGTGCGCAAACCCCGGAAGTGACATCACTATGGTGGCTCTTGCTGTCACAGGATAACTTTTTTCATACTTTGCCTTTTGCAGTTTTGGGAAGTGATCAGCGATGAGCATGGCATTGACCCAACTGGCACTTACCATGGCGACAGTGACCTCCAGCTGGAGAGGATCAACGTATATTACAATGAAGCCTCAGGTGACCTTTCATTTGACAACTGTGAACTAATACTTCTATTTTAGCAGAATTAGATCAATTTCAGATACTATAAATTTTGTAGTAATAGTTTTAAATACATTTCAGGTGGCAAGTATGTCCCCCGTGCTGTCCTGGTGGATCTTGAGCCGGGTACAATGGACTCTGTCAGGTCTGGCCCCTTCGGACAGATTTTCAGACCAGACAATTTTGTTTTTGGTAAGTTAGGTGGTGCTCATCGTGGTACTTTAACACAAACACAAGTTTCTTGGTTAATTAAAATGAGACCCATTTTGTCCTGATCTTTAGTTTATGGTGCTTAACAATCCTACATTGCAGGTCAGAGCGGTGCTGGGAACAACTGGGCCAAGGGCCATTACACAGAGGGGGCTGAGCTGGTCGACTCTGTGCTGGACGTGGTGAGGAAGGAGGCAGAGAGCTGTGACTGCCTGCAGGGCTTCCAGCTCACCCACTCCCTGGGTGGGGGCACGGGCTCTGGCATGGGCACCCTGCTCATCAGCAAGATCCGTGAGGAGTACCCCGACCGCATCATGAACACCTTCAGCGTGGTTCCCTCCCCCAAGGTGTCTGACACCGTGGTGGAGCCTTATAACGCCACATTGTCCGTTCACCAGCTGGTAGAGAACACAGACGAAACTTACTGCATTGACAACGAGGCTCTCTATGACATCTGCTTCCGCACACTGAAGCTGACCACGCCCTCATACGGTGACCTTAATCACCTGGTGTCAGCCACCATGAGTGGCGTCACCACCTGCCTGCGTTTCCCCGGCCAGCTCAACGCTGACCTGCGCAAGCTCGCTGTCAACATGGTGCCTTTCCCCCGCCTTCACTTCTTCATGCCTGGTTTCGCTCCCCTCACCAGCAGGGGGAGCCAGCAGTACCGTTCCCTCACAGTACCTGAGCTCACGCAGCAGATGTTCGATGCCAAGAACATGATGGCGGCCTGTGATCCCCGTCACGGGCGATACCTGACGGTGGCCGCCATTTTCCGTGGACGCATGTCCATGAAGGAGGTTGATGAGCAGATGCTGAATGTGCAGAACAAGAACAGCAGCTACTTCGTCGAGTGGATCCCGAACAACGTGAAGACAGCTGTCTGCGACATCCCGCCCCGTGGGCTCAAGATGGCCGCTACCTTCATCGGCAACAGCACGGCAATCCAGGAGCTGTTCAAGCGCATCTCTGAGCAGTTCACTGCCATGTTTAGGCGCAAGGCCTTCTTGCACTGGTACACCGGCGAGGGCATGGATGAGATGGAGTTTACAGAGGCGGAGAGCAACATGAACGACCTGGTTTCCGAGTACCAGCAGTACCAGGATGCCACCGCAGAGGAGGAAGGAGAGTTTGAGGAGGAGGCAGAGGAGGAAGCTGCGTAATGTGTGTAAATTATTCCAAGCTGTATAATTTCTGACAATATTTCCCAGTTTCAAGAACTGTCCTTTTTTGTCACTTCTGATTATTGCTTCTGTTTCCTTTCTGTACAGAAACCTGCCAATAAAAGCCATTTTTTATATATATATACATAAAAACTGCTCTGTTTCACTGGCAACACCTGCGTCACTAACTGAATGCATTACACAAAAAATAGGTTACCATATGCAGCCAGGGATTTTTTTTAAATTGCAGAACTAATTGCACAATATAGTGCATCTACAATATGGGAAGCATCTCAGCATAAAACCTAAAAGTATAATCTAAAATTAGATTACAATTCCTCATTCATCCTAATTAATACTAAAACAGTGAAAAATACTAAATTAGTAAAACTGCAATAAGGGATATTTCTGCTGCATTAAACATTCATACAATAGTTGAACTGTTTTTGTAGAGGATGAAATCCTGCAGTAAGGTGGCTCGTTCATCTATGGGTGATAAGTGCTGGCGAGGTTAGGAGCTTGATTTCGTGGTTCATGTGACTGCCAGTGTCAACTTGCGGAGAAGACTTCTGTGTATCTTGGGAGAAGCAGCCAAATGGACTAGGAGATGACTTCACTGCATATTATGCCTAAAAGTTTTATTCTTGGAGTTATTTTTCTATGTTCAATATGCAAGGTTTACATGGATACATTTGATATAGGCACGTAACGTGTTGCATGTTGATTATTTGATGAACAATATAAGCTCATTTTATTAGTTATTTTGTTTGTTAATCGTGCATAGCTAGTATTTCTAAGAATACAAATATCTTCATTTAATACTGAACAATATATAATCTGGGGTATTTGAGCCATCACTCATATTTTTAAGGAATACACTGCTGGCACCTTTAATGATGATATTGCCGACAGAATCCGTCCATCATCTGTTCATCCCGGTCAGCGTTGCGAGGCCCACTGGCAGTATTTCTCTCCTAAAACCATATAAAAAATCTAAAAGGTCATTCCCAAATGGTATTATAATAAATAGCTGACATCACTGCATATGAAGCCATATAAGTGCTTTATGATTTACTGTCAGCAGAGTTGCCAGAATTGCAGTTTTCACGCTAAATTCTGCTCCTTCAGAAACAGGATTGTGAAATCAGGTGCAGTATTCTTGGGGGGGGGGGGGGGGTTGCTGCAAAAATAGATGATGTTCACAACATACAATAAATTTTTAAACCAGAAAAATTCAAAATGACATGCAGTCAAATGGTGCACAAAAATAGGCTATAAGCGACTTAAAGCGCAAATGTGTGGGACAAGAATGAATAATCCCCCCACAACACCTTGTTCCACAATCACTGGTTTCGGGCCATACTGTGCAGTTTATAGGAAGTATTGTGGCTATAAATTTTTTTCTGACCTGGCAACTCAAATTGTCAAGCGCAAAGTAAAAAATGGTAGATGGGATACTGCCGCCCTCTTGTGGGTGGTTAGGTATCGGTTTGTAGTCATTCTGTTGCAACTTGCCAGTATTGGTTTGAAACCGAGTAAGAATGTTAGAGAGCGAAAAGACTTTCTTCGGGACATTCTTCAGGATGAATCATCCTTGTCACCAGATGGCGCTGTGATTTACTGTACCCTCCTTTTCCACAAGAAATATGAGATGATGCTCATGGTCAGTATGAGTAGAGTCCAGCTGCATACTTTCTTCACTTGGCTTTCTAGGTCCTGCTTCTTACCAAAGCGAGACACAAATCCAGACTAACAAAAACAGACAAAGTAAAGGTGACTTTAATCCACAGAAACACCTTGTTCTGCAGAACTTTAGTTTGTAATGGTTACAGTGCTACACAAAAAGAGTAACACTAGACTAAGAGGAAGCATCGTCAATGTTAGCAAAGTCTATATTGTAGTTCAGGGAGTCAAGTTTGGAAAAAAAAAACGGAAAATACTTACCCATCCGCCCTTATCCCGGATCTCTGGGCAGATCAATCTCTCCACATACATCCCTACACACTCTTGAAGCTCGGGAAGAGTTCCCAGCATGCCCTTCTCCTGGCAGTGCAATGCCATCTGTCCAGCCAGCACATACACTGACAAGATGGCACTCCAGGCCAACTCTCTCCGGCGCCCCCCAGGGGCGGGGGCAAAGTGCTCATCCAGGATGGCGATGAGCATGGGGCAGGCAGAGGTTTCCGTCACATCCTGGAAGACTCGTGGCCAGCGGCGAAAAAAGATGGGGAATTTGAGGAGCAGTTCGTCTCCAGCGTGCCGCAGGGCAGCAGCCGCGGGCGAGGGAGCAGGGGGCACAGCCGTGCCGGGCCTCGCTGTCACGTAGCTGATGTAGTCGTATGACATCACAAAAGCCTCCCGGACCAGAAGGTCTGGGCTATGCAGGCCCCGCCCACCACCTGCTTCTCCGGACCTCCCCATTGGCTCCTTCTCAATACCCAGCAATCTCAGGGCATCTGCCCACTTGCTCCGTGTCCGTTGGCAATCAGCATGGATGTTTTGCCTAGACATTGATATAGAGATAGGAAACATTACTGAGAGCTAGTTATAGCACTGATACTAGTCATAGCGGCTACAAACTGGAGAAATGAATTTAAACACAGTAAGTGACAGTTTGCTCATCTTGAAATAACTTTGCTTATGAATGTCAGCAGAACTTGAGCCAGTGATAAAAG
Source organism: Gnathonemus echidnorhynchus (assembly GCA_026776725.1). NCBI lineage: Eukaryota > Metazoa > Chordata > Actinopteri > Osteoglossiformes > Mormyridae > Gnathonemus > Gnathonemus echidnorhynchus. The sequence goes on along the minus strand of JAODJU010000040.1, from coordinate 3,174,044 downwards.
TCCCAGGAGTGGCTAACGCCTACCTCATGGGCAGCTAACGGGCGCCTCAGGGGCAATCGAGCCTTTCCATCCCCCCTCTACTCCCCTATGTTCAAAGGTTAAACATGGTGTGTCATGCTACACAAACACTTATCAGGAACAACGGGGCCCGAAACACAGGATTTTATGACTCACCCACATCCACCGACCAGGATCCGCTAGTGCCAAGGGGCGGGGAGGTAATGTTAGCAGGTGGGAAAGCTTGCTTTTTTCTGAACGTCTGCCCTGGTGAATGCTCTCTCCCACTTCGCCCGAGTCTAATTTTAGCACCCGTGCTGGAGACCAGCAGCAGATTCCGCAGCGGCTGAGCCGCAGAGCCCAGCTCCGCGACGCAATGCTCAGTGCCATGTCAGCGCAGGCTGTGCTATAAATAAATCACAGCTGTGTGTCTCTGTGAGAGAGCCACGCGCAGGTTAACAAACCAAGATTGTCCAGGACAGAGCTCCTGATGTGTCACAGCATTACTATAAGCTAATGGCTTATATTGCAGCTTGAGTACTAATATTACACACACATGTAGGTATGATAGTGTCTTCTGTAGCTCCACAAGTAGAGTTCAGAGGTCATTGTTGACACACTGAACAATGAAATGTGTCCTCTGCATTTAACCCATATGTGACATCATGACATAGCAGGGGGCAGTTAATTCAGCACCCGGGGAGCAGTGCTTGGCGGTGGTACCTTGTTGGTCAGGGATTCTAACCAGCAATCTTTCAGTTACAAGTGCACTTCCCTAACCATTAAGCCACCATTTCCCGGTGGAGTGATGTAATAACAATGTGAAGGTTATTGATTCAAATCCTAGGCTACACACATAAATTGTTACTCTTCCCTCTACTACAGGTTTCTTTGGATGAAAGTTTCAGATGAATAAGTTAAATATAAAGTCATCACAACCTGAAATAATTTGGCACAAAAGAATGACAGTATATTAGATGTAATTCAAGATGACCCTTGTTTTATAAGCCGTGTTTGCGTACTTTTGCGTACTCTATTGAAAAACAGCACACTTCTGGTTATGTGGTTATGTGACAGCACGTATACGATGCTCTCAGACTTCTGCTGTGCTGCTCAGAATTCAGATCCCAGCGTCACAGGTAGAGACAGGCCTGGTCATTATTAGCAGCTGGTGCTGGCTGTCATGTCTGTCCCCAGTTATGATGCTTGATGTGTGGATTTTCACTGGCCGTTCATGTTCTACGGGCAGCACAGTGGCACCGCTGCACCTCCAGGACTGAGGGTTCAAAGCCCCACGATCCCCCACTTCTGTGTGTGTGTGTGTGTGTGTGTGTGGAGTTAGCACGGTCTCTGCATGTCATGCAGGTTTCTACCCCATTGTAACAAAACACATGCAGTTAGGCTCATTGGTGACTATAACCTTCCTATAGTATGTGTGTGGATACCCCATGATGGACTGGCTTCCAGTTCATAGTGTGCCCCATGATGGACTGGCATCCCTTCCAGCACATACCCTACCTTGTGCCCTGTGCTGCCTCTGATAGAGTCCTGGACAAAGGATGGATGTATCTTTAATAAAATCATTAACTATTAATAAGATTATGATTTTAAAATGACCTGTTTCTTCCACCACCATTAAACCCTGGAAGAGGCGAGAGGCCTGATGTTCATTCTGTCCCTCCATCGTCCCTCCAGCAGGGCCACTGTAGTATAACTAAAAACATTGTAGAAATTCAGATTAATAAAGTAGCACCACAAAGATTAACAGCAGCAAAACATATTACTGGTTTTGAAACTGGCACAACATAATAGGAATCTCACTTCCTGTAAAGTGTTTTTTCGCTTAATATGAGGTCATTCTGGATGTTGGCCTGTACTGCCTCTAAATGGCCACTAGGTGTCAGGCTACTCACGTAGAAACGAGTCAACCAGCCGCTTAGGGAAGGCGCGCGATAAGGCTCTACCGCCCCCCCATATTCCTGCATATTCAGACCCCCCAGGTCTCACGACGTTTTGGGTGAACCATCCGGCTCAAGGTTAGCATATATGCATGTGATTTTTTTTTTTTTTAAAAAAGCTGCACTCCTTTGATTAAAAGTGCAGTATCTTTAACTCTTAGGTCACCTTCCCAGCAAACCCCTATGTTTTTAATTAGCACGTTGCACGTTTAATTCCGTGCACAGTATGCGCACCGTCGCTGCCCAGTCTCGCCCAGAAGGCCGCGCTAATGGTCACGCTTTGCACCTCTGGAGCTGACGCCGCCGCCCACTCCCGCCACTCTGATGCTTCCCATTTTCTGCCCCCAGTCAGGCGTCACCTTCGACGCGGTAATTTGTGACACACCATTAATTCCTGTGCCCTTTGTTAGGAAAGCATCGACCAAGTGACAACTAGCGTTACCGAAAGCCGTTTTTAAGCACTGCCACTGCCACACATCCCTTAAAAGAGGACTAAGGAAGGAGGATGTACAGTATATGCACAGTATATCTACACTGAATATTTTTTCCAGTATATTGCTGGCCATTTAAAGTCATAATTTGTGTGTTTTGCTGTTTCACGATGTTACACTCTCGTTTCATATGCTTCAACCATCACCTCTGTTTACAATAAACTATTGTTTTATTAGATAGCCAAGTAGCTTTAACTATAAATATTACCCTGCTATGTGCTATAAATACACGGGTAAGTGGTTTTGTTGCACTGCGTTATCATTTCTTTTTTAGCGGAGATCTAAGGATGGCTCACCAGTATGTCTCACAATGTCGGGCTAAGTCTTTCTTGACGGAAAGGCTGAGGTTAACCATGCAAGGCAGGTGGAAGAGGTTCGGACTTAAGTTTGGAACCGTTTTACAGTACGATACACATCTCCAAAGTGCTATCACCGGTCAGGAGAAAGAGAGTTTGACGAAAAACCGGCCAGCAACTTCACATCATGCAAGTATTCACAAGTACTCACAAGTGTCCCACTTAGCGGCGTCCCAGCTAGAGCACATCTGGGATAAATCAGAGTGCCGACAGAGAGCTGAAAGCAGTCATTAATACACTATCAGTTACTGATACGGCTGTGTAAATAGTCTGATGACAATACGCTTTCTTACGCTTTTATTTCCTAACGGATCAGTACATTTGCGATTTATTATTACAGTAAATGGTTTGAAATCATAACGTACGTCATCCCAGATTAAAATTGGTCATTTTTTGCTTTTGGAGGCTTCGGTATAAACGCGATCTACCTTCATTATATTATATTAGGCCTGTGTTATTGTCTGAGTTGCGAATGCTTATTTCCATGCACGCTTTAATCTAAATCTTGATATGTTTTCAAGCGATTTACTGCCATTTTGTTTGCCCTAAATACATTGTTATTATTATATATTTTTAAGCATCGAGTGTCGGTTTTTATTATTAAGACTTGAATATATGTGTTCAACACCAGCAGTAATTATTAGTGTAAATGTTACGTAATTTTATTTAAATGCCGACGGATGAATTACAGCATACTGATGAACTTCATGTGCCTGGTCGCAGTAGAAAATAACAATCCAAGACTTTTGGAATGCAAAGTTGAGGAATCCCTTTCAGTTTCAGTCTATTTATGGTCGACTTATTTCCGAGAAAATGTTTATTGTTACACAAAAAGCCAACAAAATCGTTTCTATTATTATTATTATTATTATGGGCTGGCGTGGTGGTGCTGTGGTTAGTAGCTACTGTCTGGGACCCGGGTTTGAGTCTCCGCCTGGGTTACATGTGTGTGGAGTTTGCATGTTCTCCCCGTGTCGTCGTGGGGTTTCCTTCGGGTACTCCGGTTTCCCCCCCACAGTCCTAAACATGCTCAGGTTAATTGGAGTTACTAAATTGCCCATAGCTACTTGTGTTGTGAGTGAATGGTGTGTGCATGTGCCCTGCGATGGGTTGGCACCCCATTCTCCATTGTTCCCTGCCTACCTGTTCCTGTAGCTTCTGGGATGGCAACCCTGCATAGGTCATGCAGTTTCAGAAAATGGATTGATATTATTATTATTCATTGTTTGCCATTAAAAATGTTTTCCTATTCTGATAAGACCATCTTACTTCCTTCTGCTTCAAATGTCATAAATTGGTCAAGAATTTTCCTTTTACTCAGTGGTCAATAAATTGGAATGATAGCACCAAAGATAGAATATGTTTATCTGATGTTTTCGTGCGGTAATAAGTGCAGCCTATTCGTGAAGCAAATAAAGCATCTTGTATGTTCAGTGTGTGTCAAGGGCATTGGTTTGGTTTCAACATTGCTAGGAGCCAAATCAGTGGTACTTCCATGCTCCTGGCAGGGAGAAGACCCAGAGGTCCACACCGAAATCTACTCCCTTGATGTATGTTACGAAATAATACTGCCTATTGCTGTTATCTATCATTTGCAATATCCAAGCATATTTTACACAAAACATGCAGCGTAACACATTAACCTGCCTCAAAAAACCTGTATGAGTTATGAATACATTGACATTTGCTTTATGTTTTATTCACTTGTTTGACGTGCATTATCCATACCGACGCAGAAAGCGAATATGGCAAGATGTAATCCACTCAAAGCATTAGCAATTGGACATGGCAAGCCATGTTTACGTTAGAAAGAACCCAAGCGTTTCCATAAAACAGCTTTTAAGGGAAAACCTTTGGATCATGGGCACACGTAAACGATCCAGGGCGGCATGCGTGGGGGAATTAACGGAGAAGTGAATTTCACATAACTGAGAACCAAGCAGAAAGTAACGTCAGGGAGACAGGTCCATCTCCCACTGGTTTCTCACCATAAATACGCCTGTTTTCGAGAGGAGAATTAAAACAAAAATGGCATTTTAGTGGACAGGCAAACCTGCAAATCCCCCTTTTTTCAAATATTAGCGTAGTGATGTTATTTTTGCAGTCCATTTGGCAGTGCTGACTGGACTCTGCTTCCACACAATGGGGGCAGGGAGGGTAAGAGGGCTCTGGGCCTGGTGCCAGTCCCACCCTCGCTCCTCTCACGCCCCCCCCCCCCCCCCCACAAACGCCGACTCTGGGGTTAAGCCGCAGTGCATTAGCAAAAGAGAGGGGGAGGCACTAATCCTCATGTTTAAACGCCGCGGATGTACCTCCGGCAAGCGCTCCGTGCCCCACAAAGCACAGGACGTTCACATCTTGCCTGCAGCCCCCCCCCCCTGCTTGCCTCTGTCCCCCCATCACCCCCAGGGGGGTCTCAGGAGGTGAGGTGCTGCTAAATGTTGGCTAGCAGACTGTGTAAACTCTGCAGGCCTGAGTGGCCCCCTTGCCCCCCGGCACGCTTTGGTGGGGGCACCTGCTTCCTGTCATGTGGCCCACGTGGAGGTGGTGCACGATCCAAAGACGATGGAAAAGACTGAGGAGATGTGGAAGAAGCATGGGTAAAGGGTTCGAGGATCCCTCCATCCATCACTATACATTTCCCTCTCCTGGCCTTAATCCCTGTTTCTTAGGGCCAAACGGGCCACCTGGAACCATTTTATGCTCAGAGTGTCTCTTTCCGACAAAAAGGGGCTAGATGAGGAAGGGCACAAGCGTCGTAGAGACAGTGCAGAGGTGGGATGGGTCCTTACGGTTGGTCTGCTCAAGATTTCAGGGACCGGCTGACCTTGCCTTCTCAAATGTATACTGCTTTGGATAAAGGTGTCTGTTAATAAGAAAAATGTTAATACAGGAGATATCCTGATGTGTCACACGGATGTCGCTGTCACTCATTGGTCGGATGGGCTATAGCGCCCTCTTCATTTAAGGATTTAAGGATCCAGGTGGGATTCTGCTGAAAGAATAACCACAGAGCACCTGGGTGGGGAGGAGGGGATGGAGCAGCTGTTCGCTCTCTGCCCCTGTCTTGCTCCTCAGGGTCGCAGGGGGGCATTCTGGGAAATGACATTCTTTTTCTAATTGTGAATTCATTTCCTTCCAGGCCTCCCCTGTGCCATTTGATGAGTTTCCCACCTTTAACGTAAAATCACCACCAGGAATGTAAATCCAGGTTGTGCCCTGGCCTTGTGCCCCCTGTTGCTTGGCACAGGTACTACAGCCAGTGGTACTCTGATCAGGATAATGGGTGAATGAAAATTTGAAAAATGTTCAGAAACACCACCAGCATTGTATCATTTGCCTGTTGTAATTTAAGACTGATTCATTAATAGAGATTGTAATGTTTCTGTTGTAGTAATGAAGCACCTGAATCAAGTGTTTTGTGGGACACCATCAATCTCTGGGTCTGTATCCCAGGCTTCCTGCTGCGGCTGGACCAGAGCTGCGGCGGAAACTTTGAGGAAAACTCTCATCTCGGTGTAGTTCACTCTTGGCCTACTTTCACGCAGACTCTTCCTGTCTGGGTGGAGGACCCAGCCAAGCAGGACCTGAGATGATCTTCTCCTCTGGCTCTCCATCGTTCCCTCTCTCTCCCCCTCATCCAGTCCTTCTTCCCCCCTTGCTCTGTCTGTCTCCTTGCCGCCGGCGGCCGAGTGCGCGGCTGATGGGATCCGTCGCGCGGGGTGCCACACGCGCGTAAGGGGGGCCTGTCACTCACTCGGCGCCGCCATATGTTTGCCGGCGTGAGCCCGGAGCCGGCAGCGGCGGCTCACGCCAGAAGATATTAGAGCAGCAGCGGGGTGTCATTAAGGCACCGCGATGATTGATTAGCCGTGAATCCGTGAGCGGGAATCTCCCCAGCTCCGCAGCGGGGAGGTAGGGGTGGGGAGAGCACAGGCCGTGAGCGCGAGAAAAAAGGGAGGTGGGGGGGGGTGATTGGAGCAGGATGGGAGGGAGCCCCCTGCTGGCAAGGGGTATTACTGCACTGCTGTCCGGCAGCAGAGGGATGAGGGAGGATGAGGGAGGATGAGCACCGTGGGGGGACACGGCAGCCGCGGAGTGCAGAGGCCTGCAGGGTAGCGCCGTATTAAATGGACCGCGCTAAATGTAGCCTGGGCTTCTCTGCAAGACGCAGGGGCTTGGGAGGAAGAGGTGGCAGGCCGCTCAGCGAGGATGAAAGCGTTAGTGGCAAATGGAGCCCATTCCGGAGAAAGGCAGGGCATTTGGAAAAGGCCATCAAGCCAGCTGCCTACATTAGTGAGGAGCAGCCGCAGATACGGGGGGGCGCCGGGGCCGGGCGAAGCCCGAATGCACCGACAGCCCTGAAGTTCCAGCGAAACGAGTTAAAGTGACAAAACTGAATTAAAATACAGCAGGTCAGCTGACACATGCATGTTTAATGTCCCGCTGCCCCCCCCCCACCCCCACCCCCCCCCCCCATT
>JAODJU010000040.1:3141310-3156474 GCA_026776725.1 Gnathonemus echidnorhynchus | reverse complement strand
TCAGCGTCTCCCCCCAAGCCAACCCCCCCCCCCCCACCTGGAGCTCTCTGCCGCCCAGATGGGGGAGCTGATAACAGCCCCCCTGGGGGTGACTGGCGAATTAAGATGGCTCAGAGTGCAAGACGAACACCAATGCATATATGTATTTCAAAACCTATATGTGCGTATCATGCATGCATATATGTTACATTATTGTTGCTGCCTTGCCCCGCTGTTGTTCCTCATTTGCATATTCCACAGGTGCCTCTCGGCCACCGGCCCGCTGCTCTAAGCTTGGTTAGCGGCTAGCTCCTCATGTCTCACTTTCCCCCAGCTTCCCCCCAGCATCCAGTGTGCTCCCACATGCTCTACCCAAAGAGGCCTTCGAGGAGCACTGTGTGAGCGTGAGGTGCTGGGGGAGGGGTGGGGGGGGGTGGAGACAGATGAGAGAGGACGCCATGCCAGAATGTGCCGGAATGACTCGGCCATGTGTGTTCACAAATGAGCACCGCATAAACTCACACTCACTGTTACATTTGTCACATTTGGTGCCAGGCTTGGGATGTTTCATATGCATTTTCGAATCATGCTATCAAACTCATGCTCTCAGATGTGCACAGGAAGACACATTATCAGAATCACACCATCAGCATGACACTGTCTCATGTACTCTGTCACACTCAGACTTTCAATCTCACACTAACGTCCATTATCGAAATAACAGGAAAACTAATGTCCATGATCAAAGTAACAGTATCAAACTCTGATTCTAATGTGCACACTAGCGAACAGTCACATGATCAAACCCAGTGAACACACACAGTCACATGATCGAACCCAGCAATCACAGTCACACGATCAAACCCAGCAAACACACAGTCACATGATCAAATCTGGCGAACACACACAGGCATATGATCAAACCCAGCAATCACAGTCATATGATCAAATCCAGTGAACACACATAGTTACATGATCAAACCTTGCGAACGCACACAGTCACATACTCAAAGCCGGCGAACACACACAGTCACATGATCAAACCCAGCAAACACACAGTCACATGATCAAATCTGGCGAATGCACACAGGCATATGATCAAACCCAGCAATCACAGTCCCATGACCAAACCCAGCAAACACAGTCATATGATCAAATCCAGTGAACACACATAGTTACATGATCAAACCTTGCGAATGCACACAGTCACATACTCAAACCCGGCAAACACACACAGGCACATGATCAAACCCAGCAATCACAGTCATATGATCAAATCCAGTGAACACACATAGTCACATGATCAAACCTCATCTGAAGGGCTGCCCTGCAGCTGGGAGTGAACATGGACACTCTGAAGGGTAGCAGACAGAGAGTAATGTGTCAGGCAGGCACTGGCACAGGGAGGCATTGTTAGCAGCCCCTAATGAGTGGCGCGTGCTGTTTCATTTGGCCCGAAGTGAAGGGCGAGCGGGTGTGGTCAGCCTGCTGCCCAAGACATGCCAGCGCCTGGTCAGCTGCAGGGAGGGAGTGAGACAGAGAGCCAGAGAGCTGCACACAAAGACCCCGTTTTAACTCGTCTCTCGTCAGGTTTACACCTGTGCCGTCGGGCTCAGAGGAAATGAGAGCATGTGTCCTCAGGGACGCTTGGGGACGGTCCCTCGGGGAAGTTTCACCGTGTTTTTATTTGGTCGACTTTTTTTTTTTTTCCAAGTTTCTTGTTTCTACAGAATTGGCTCAGCAGAGGGGGGGTTTAGACAGATGTGATCTGGGGCGGGGGGAGAAGGGGGGGGGGAGCGAGGAAGGAATGTTGCAGGAAATTGGGGGATTATCTGCAAAGAGAGTGCCATACTCGCAGCAGACCACACACACTCAGACACACGGTCGTGCATGTGGCTCAGCGGCAAATGGTGGGAGGGGGGTCATAACCACAAGCGGTGGGGGGTACCAAGACCTGAATAATTCTACTCCAAACTATTTTGTTTTTATCCTAATTATAAAAATGTCAAACATTTTATACAACCACAGTAAAAACTACAAAACAGCATATTCCATATTCCATGATCCTCGAACCAATCCACTGCATCACAGGACACACTCACTGCAATTTAGAGATGCCCTGTCACCTAAAGTGCATGTCTTTGAACGGTAAGAGGAAGTCAGAGAGCCACGGCTGGGGACAGAACCACCATCCACTGCATCAGCCAATGGGTCATTCGCATTCTATCAATTACCATTCTTTACACACATCAGAATTCATTTTATATTGTTGGTCTTCTCAGCTAATACCCTATAGATAAACCAGGTAAAGTATGAAAATGTGCATTTTTGAATATTTGGAAATATTTGTTTCTTCCTATTGCATTCATCAGGCTTATATTACCCCCATCCAGTGGTGCACCCCTACCAACAGGGGGCAGTGGTCCCTGTTTACCCCCAGAAAATTCCTGTGTCATGGGGGCGGGCGTTCAGGAGCACATCGAGGAATGCAGCATGGCGTTCTCTCTCTCACTCTCCCGCCTCTAATCGCACTCTCCATCACTCAGGCAGCCTTTGTCTGACTCCCTCTGTGATGGTCCACTTCACCTAGTTCAAAAACAACCCCCAGCCCCTGCCCTCCATCCCCCAAGCCCCCCAAGCCCCAGGCTCCTCCCCACCCACACATACTCACAGACGCTCCATCTCACATACAGCTAAGGGCTTTTTCCCACTCAGCAGCGATAGCTGAGGCTAATGTGCTCGAGTAATGGCGCTTATTGAGGGGCATTTGACCAAGGGCATACGGCTCTGGTCCTCCAGGTCCCCAGGCAGTGCTGGTTTTTACCCAACCTCAGCCCTTATTTGCATAAACGGCATGATCCTTTTAGAAAGTAAGTGACCTCACCTGGTGTTTCAGGTGGCAGAGCAGCCGCTAATTAAAATGCATTTTCCGACACCCCCAGAACTCCAGCCCTTGAGGACCCTGCATTAGATTTGCCCTTCAGCCCCTCACCCTCCCTCTCCCCCCCCCCAACTCTCACAAACCTACTGAAGTTGCACCCTTAAACCATTCATCATATATTCTGCAGCCATGATCATCCTGTTTATTTGATTGGCTGCTGTGGCTTGGCCGTACCCCAGAGTAATTATGGGTAGTGCTAGCAGTGACAAGGCTTTGGCAGATAGGAAAAGAGACGCAGGTGATGCCATTTTTCCAGAGTACCATAGGATGTGTGGCAGGGGTTTGTCCTGCCCGCGTCTTGCTGAACTCACTGAGGTCTTGCTGAGATCAAGCCATCTACACGAGGTCCAGCCCAAGGTCAGGCACGCTTAAACTACTCTCTGCTTCTGTACTAACCCCGATTGTGCTTGCATGGCTCATAATCTCCATAAGACTACGATCAAAGGGAGTACACAAAACAGTTGACCTTTGAACTTTGCTGTACCTGTGAAAGCTGTACGCAAAGGGCTGGCGATGGATCAGTGTATTTCTGCTACGGGCTCTCCGCCCTGTTGGAAGAACAAAAGGTTTGTCTGACACTGGGTTTGTCTGACTCTCTACATCCTTGTGATGCTTATTGGTAGGACAGTTTAGTTGTGTCTGACTGATGTCCCTCCCCAGGGATAAAGAGGACCAGGGCTGACGGGGATGTAATTGGAGGAAAAGGAACAGGGTGAGATGATAAGACGTGGAGAGAATGAGAGTCGTGTGTACATTATAAAACCTTACGGGAGTAGAGGTACAAAGCATTCCGATGCAGTGATACTGCATGACAGACATATAAGAAGAGGTGTTGGTGTGGCCAACAGGTCAGCCCATCCTGTGGTCTGTGTGGATCCCAGTGCCCCAGTGCAGTGATGGGGACACTGTGGTATAAAAGTGTCGCTGTCCTTGGGATGAGAGATAAAACCGACTTCATGACTCTCTGAGGTCATAAAACATCCCTGGGCATCTTTCAAAAGAATAGGTGTGGTGCCCCGATGCCCTGGCTAAATCTGCCCACCGTGGCCCTAATAAATCTGGCCTCCTAATCACCCCCTATATCTAACTGGTGAATTCTCTCCTGCCCCTTCACCTCCTTAGCTGCTGTGTGGTGAGCGTACTGGCTGCCTTCAGGTTATCCTGGTGGGTGCTGCACAGTGGTGGTGGTTGAAGTGGCTCCCCATTGCCTCTGTAAAGTGCTTTGGGTGTCTTGAAAAGCACTATATAAATGTAAAATCATTCATAAATGTAACACCATCATTCACATAAAACATACAACCAATTACAAACTCCATTAGCTGCTCGTGGCTGCATGTGAATAATGCTTTTGTGAAAAGTAACTAAGGCAATGCTCATATGACTTAAGACACTTTCATAAGGTCGGTATGTAATAATGTGTCCCTTGTGAAGGAATCATAAAGGTTTTGTTGTTGTGTAGCTGTGTAGCTATTCTGTAGCTCCTGCTCCAAAACCTGTTTACACCTGTACCTGGTCACTCACTGGAAGCTCAGTCAAGCTGCACTTATATCTAGTCAACTCTTTGACAGCCGTATGTTTGTAATGTGCTGTTTGCATTACTTTTATGTTGCTTTGGACAAAAGCGTCTCCTAAATATGTGAATGTTAGTTTTTTTGGGGTCCTTTGTAGACCTCATACCTTCAGTTTGTGGTCATTTCCCGGCTATTCAGTGTTATGAGTAAACCATAGGGTTACTCTGTGGGCTCCCATGTGATCTGACGGTTATCCCCCATTCAGTACCGCGACGCTGGCATTGGTCTTGCTGCACCTCTGCTCAGGTGCCATAATTCTGATTAGGACGGCAATATTACGATAAACATGCGCTTGTGCAGTCTGACTTTATATCCACCCGGATCCAGTTATGGGTTTATATCCATCCGGATCCAGTTATGAGTTTATATCCACTCCGATCCAGTTATGGGTTTATATCCATCCAGATCCAGTTATGAGTTTATATCCACTCCAATCCAGTTATGGGTTTATATCCATCCAGATCCAGTTATGGGTTTATGTCCACTCCGATCCAGTTATGAGTTTTTCCAGAGTTGGATTCATGATATGGGCCACAATGTAGCCCAGTTATAATACTTTTCTTGGTTGTACAATAGCTGTAAAGTAATGGATGAATGGAAACTTGGTGAGTATGAATTGCGGGTTATGGAGAGCATGTGTCATGAATGCAAAAGGCTCCTTCTCTGTGTGGGTTCAAGCATTTTATGCGTCGCATTACACGACAAACCTTGCTTAGGCCAGTTTCTCATAAGAAGAAAGATCTGTAGCTTAATGGGATTGCTGAACCTTTGTGTAACTATTGGAGTTGCTAATTGCTGGGGGGGGGGGTCCAATACAGTGCAATAGAGAGTCCCCCCAGCACATGGGTCGATAATGACAACTTGGTATAATTTCAGGTTCCCTCACTTGAACTGCCTCTAATTCTCGCTATGCTAATCAGCGCCACCAATCCCAACTAGAGCGGAAAGACAGACCAATTTTCTCGTTACAGCGAGAGCAGAAAATGGAAACGTGCAGTGGGGGGGGGGGGGGGGGGGGGGGGGGGGGGGGAGTAGGGGGTAACAGTGAGCTTGCCCTCTCTGGAGAGCACCCAGGTGGCTCTGTCTCAAAGTTAGAAAAACAGAGATGGCAGGGAGAGAGGATTATTATTATTTAGCCCTTTTAGCAAATTCTTTTAGCATAGAAGTGAGTCACCTCGCATCAGGGAGGACGGCGCTGCATTAGAGTGGGAAAGCGTCTTGTCTAATTAGTGCCGCCATACAAGGACAGGTCAGCAACGTTAAATACCTTTGGCCTCGACCAAATGGCCAGGATCCATCTACACAAAACCCAGAGGGGGATCGATAAGGTCAGCTCTGATGATCAAATTAATGCCAGCACAGATTCGGGAGCACAAGGCCGCAAATGGAGATGAGGTGAGAACGTGAACAGAAGAAAACATTCGCGTACAGTGAGCATGGCAGCACTTTGGAATAAACTGCTCAATCACAAGTTGGTCACAAGATAAAAAGTTTTAGAAAAAAAAGAAATGGAAAGAAGTTTACAGGATCAGTGGTCATGGAACTTTGCTGCTTCACAGTCCAGGCCTCTAATGGCAGTAGCCCCTAAGACCGTTTACATCGGTCCATGAGCACAGAAAAGGCTCCACCCATTCCCAGACATACACCCCAGTGTGCATCCAGTAGACAAGTTTGACCTTGCCAAGACCACCTTGCCTAGGCTGAAGTGGGAGTATTAGATAAAAAGTACAGTATAGATATACAGATTCAACAAGGTGCTTGAAACATTCCTCAGAGACTTTGGTCCATGATGACATGATGGCATCACAGAGCTGCTGCAGATCCGTCAGCTGCACCTTCATGATGTGACTCTCCGGTTCCACCACATCCCACAGGTGCTCTATTGGACTGAGTGACTGGATCTGGTGACTGTGGAGGCCATTTGAGAGCAGTGATCTTATGGTCATGTTCAAGAAACCAGTCCAAGATGATATGAGCTTTGTGACATGGTGTCTTATCCTGCTGTAAGTAGCCATTAGAAGCTGGGTGCACTGTGGTCATACAGGGATGGACATGGTCAGCAGCAGTACTCAGGTAGGCTGTGGCATTTAAATGATGCTCGATTGGTACTAAGGAGCCCAAAGAGTGACAAGAAAATATGACGCACACCATCGCACCACCAGCACCAGCCTGAATTGTTGAATCCATGCTTTCCTGTTGTTTGCACAAAATTCTGACTCTACCATCTGAATATCACAGTAGAAATTGAGACTTATCTGGCCAGATAACATTTTTCCAGTGTTCCATTGTCCAGTTTTGGTGAGTCCATGCCCACTGTAGCCTCAGTTTCCTGTTCTTAACTGACAGGAGTCATACAGGAGTGCGGTCTTCTGCTGCTGTAGCCCGTCTGCTTCAAGGTTCAAAGTGTTGTGCATTACGAGATGCTCTTCTGCATACCTTGGATGTAATGAGTGGTTATTTGAGTTACTGTTGCCTTTCTATCATCTTGAACCAGTCTGGCCATTCATTTCTAACCTCTGCTATGAAGAAGGCATTTCCACCCAGAGAACCGCTGCTCACTGGATGATATTTCCTTTTCAGCCCATTCTCTGTAAACCCTAGTGATGGTTATGCATGAAAATCCCAGTAGATCAGCAGTTTCTGAAATACTCATACTAGCCCATCTGGCACTATTAACCATGCCATATTCAAAGTCACTTAAATCACCTTTCTTGCACTTTCTGGTGAATGTGAACATCATCTCCTGACCTATATATGCATGATTTTGTACTTTGTGTTACTGATATATGATTGGCTGATTAGATGTTTGGCAAATTTTACCAACAAGACCTCTTTAGGCTCACTTCACTAAACTAGCCCCACCAGCCTGTCATCACTGTGCTCAGTAGCTTATTCTCATTGTTAACGGTGCTAAAACCTCACACTGGGATAGCAGTGTAAACATGTGCACTGGATGTTTTCCACTGGGTCTTGTAACAACAGTTGGTCAAATAAAATATTTTAGCTAGCCAAGTTTAAGTGTTTGGATACAAGCCTGTAGTTTTCTGTTTACATCACTCATACACAAGAATATGTTTATGTGCAATTTACCTAAATGTATTTAGTTTTCACCTTGTTGTCAGTGCAAATAATAAGCTAGAGAATATATGCTATGTAAATGTTAGGCAGTCAGCAAAATGAGGTGCTAAGACGTTATTTTTTTCAAGACGTCATGCTAATTCTGCCTGGTAGTTGACACCTAGCAGCTGCTAAATAGGCTGTTACTGGAAATAAACA
Organism: Gnathonemus echidnorhynchus; assembly: GCA_026776725.1. Lineage (NCBI taxonomy): Eukaryota > Metazoa > Chordata > Actinopteri > Osteoglossiformes > Mormyridae > Gnathonemus > Gnathonemus echidnorhynchus. The sequence continues at coordinate 3,148,707 of JAODJU010000040.1, read as the reverse complement.
AAATGGTAGTCAGACAATGGCAGTTATCAATATGTCTGACGTTAGTTAGGACATTATGGTACTACTCCTGAAACCATTTCTCAGAAGGCTGTAGCGGACGGATACCCTCTGTGATACAAATTAAGATAAGGCTATCTGATTTCCTTTAGCCAGTATGAAGGAGTGTGTTTAGTTAAGCCCTTCAGGGTATCCCTTGCTCATCTCTCTCTGATTGGTTGTTTATGTTACAATGGAGAAATATGTGTCTACATGTGATTTGACGGTGCAAAGGGAACAAGACACAAGTCTAGGGTGGTAAAAGATCCATGAACATGCACGTGGTACTATAATCCAGGACGGTAACAGAACCATAAGTGTGCACATGATACTATAATCCAGGATGGTAACAGAATCCCAAATGTGCACATGGCCCTTTAATAAGAGATGGTATCAGACCCCCACGTGTGCCCATGTGGAGCAGTTTATTTAGGGTTATCTGTCTGTTTGAACAGGTATTTGCATGAGCTTGTCTGCATGCAGAACAGGAGCAAATACAATAACGGCGATATCATTTGCGTGCGCCTGTGTGCAGGCCTGTGCATGCATGTCAGCAGCACCGCTGACTTCCTCTCCCTGGTATCAGCGCCGGGATCTGCACCACGCCAGCAAACCGTCAGCCGTCTGGCTCCACTTGGGTTATCAGCTCTTCAGCGGCACACTCGTAGACACACACGCAGACATAACTGACCCGACCCATTGGCATTGTGGGAGAATGGGCTGGGTTACAGCGCACTGAGCGGGTGGGGGGAGTGGGCACAATGCTCTGCAGTCCCAATAGTTTATATGCTCTTTCATCAGCACAGCAACAAAATTACCTAACCAAAAATTCCAGATTTAGTCCAGTGAGAGGATTAACCAAATGTACATGCACAAAGCAAGAAACATAAATTAGCAAGAACCACATTATCAATTACACACTGAGATGTCTAGATCCAATTAGCTTTATTTATAGTATTTCTATGTATTTCCATCGACTTCTTTCCTAGTTTCCCTATCACTGTACAGGGTAGATCTCTTGGCTTGATGTCTTCATGTTCAGAGACCTCTCTCTGCAATTGTTTGATCTCATCATCCTCCTGGATTCCCTTTCTGGGCCCACTGAGCACCTAAGCTGTGAACGATTTCCTCAGAAGAATATTAGCCCAAAAGGAATGTGAGCAAGGACATGGGTCAGTAGAACGTCTGTTTACAGCGCTCCTGGATGACCCGAGGGCATGCATGATCACCCTTGCTGTCTCACTGGGGTGTACAACATTACGTGCTTTATCAGTAACAATGGTGCGAAAATTGCTTGATCAAATTGGACTATGACATTTTTGCATGTTTTGACAGTTGATTGAGTCAGCAATCTCATACCATTTTTCACACCCAGTTCTACGCTCAGTGACACTAAAAATCATTAGACCAAAGTGTTGCCCACCTATGTCATGAAGAAGGAGGAGATGATCCACATAGTGGCTTCAACAGTCCAGGGTTTTATTAACAAAACAGAACATAAAGGGAGAAACAGCAAGCAAAGGGACCACAGTGGGTCAAAATGAAACTAAGGCAGGGAGCAACACCAGGAACAATACCAAAGGGTAGGAAGGAACACAGGATAACCACAAGTAAGAATCACACAGCAACACAGGAAACAGCCGCAATGAACCACCAAGGAACAGAACAAGAACGGGCACTTAAATACACCGCCAACAAGACACTACACTTGACAGGTGAGAATCATAACCCAATCAACCAATCAGTAAGGGTACGGGGCAACAAGGAACAGCTGGGGTAATTTACAATTAACAGACACTAGAGACCTAGGAAACAGGAAAAAATACTGAGGGCTATCAATACTAGGAGAAATCAAGGAACACAAGTAAAACAGAACATAGATAAGGCACGGGCAGGATAACCATACATAAGACGTAAGATAACCATACAGACACCAGGGAATACAATATAACAAAGGTAAGGCACACCTCAGGCCAGACTCAAACTCATGACTGGAGGAGCATTTCTGAGTCACACACTCAACCCATTGAGCTACGCAGCAACCAGGGTATTGAGGAAACACAATAGGGGAACACCAAAAAGGATAAAGGGAACTGCCAGCCAAACAGGGAAAAGACACATAGGACAGGGCCAGATGGGCACTGACCCTGACAACCTGCCCTTTCCCCAGTTTTGGCGAGGTGTTTCTGCCAGTTTCATACACTCCTTTCCCCAAAATCCTCAATGGTAATTCTTTGACGTTCTATGAAAAATTTCAATTGATAGAACATAATTGCACCATTTTTTAAGAACATGGGTATAGTCGATCCTGCCTAACGGGTGGTTATAGAGTTGTTAGACCTCATGCAGACACATGAACGCTAATCACCAAAAACACATGTGAAACGCAGTGTGTGTCATGTTGGGTAGTCTCTTTGAGGCCAGAGAGGGTGCCTCAGGCACGGACTGCAAGAGCATGACAGACAGATAAAAACAGAAGCTGACCGTTAGTCAGAACCTCTTATTATCTGGCCCAGCTTTTTGCCATTTTTAGAAAGTTCACTTCCACAGCAGTCTTGACACTGAAAGAAAAACCACAAATGAAGAAGGGTAGCGGAATAAACAGAGAGGTACAGGAAAAGCTGCCAGGTATCGATTTGACTAATATAAGCATGTGTATATCAAGGCTTCAAGATATTGTACAGTTAGATTGAAAGGTGCGCAGTGGTTAGCACAATTCATTATGGTGTGGTCTTATGGCTCAGAGTATATAGCAATTAGCTCAAAGTTTAGCAGTCTAGATGTATGACTAAAAGCATAGTTGCTAGTGTAGAGCTTAACAGTCTCGACTTATGGCTCAGACAGCGTAGCATTTAATGTCAAGGTTAGCAGTCTGGACTTATGGCTGCTAAGAGAGTGTAGGTGTTAGCATCAAGGTAACAGTTTGGGTGCAGCAGCTAGCTCACTGGTTAAATCACAAATGTTCCCTGAAAGGGGAGAGCAATAAGTCATTAATTGCTTACAGACAAATATAAACTGTACTACTGTGAGTCTGTGTGTGCTAGGTGGCTAAATTCGGTGAAAAGTTTTGCTTAAACTTGTCCCTGACTCACTAGGTAAACCTGTCCTCTTTGCTTTCCTCCCTGCCGTGACGCAGATACTGAATTATCACACACACTGTGAAAGACCCTGCACTGACCCCTCCCCCCCCCCGCTGCCACTCCTGCAGGTGTATGGAAGCTGATAACAGAGAGAACTGCCCTGAAGGTGGGGGGGGGGTCAACCAAAGACAGCTGGAAACGTCCTGTGTTCTGTGTCCAGCCCAGCCTTGGCATTTGCAGGTTTAGGTGGCACAGCTGTGAAGGGCATGCTGACCATCCTTATCGAGAGGACACGGGGACATTTGCGGGCCCTCAGGTATGTGCCCATGGTCACACATGCCCTCAGGAGGAGACACCCATGCCTGTGACCTTTCACCCCATTCCACCACAATCTCTGCCAGGGTATGCCGGCACCATGAAATGTTAATGCTAACAGGTGCGCCCCATGCAACGGCTTATAGGGCAGGTGCCGAAACGGACTGGAACAGGACGCTGCCCCTCCAGCCCGGCTCAGAAGCGATATCCTCCGCAAAATGCCAGACCACATGTGCTGACATTTCTGTTTTCGCCTGGCGGTTTGATCGGTATCGCCAGGCACTTGCTAGCTCTCATTTAGTGGCGTTTGGCTAAAAAACAACCGTCAACTCATTCCATTAACATTTTGCGACCTGTCTAACCTTTACAGGATTGTATGCAGTGTCTTGTATGTATTTTGATCTGGCAGCTATCTTTAAGCGCATTTTACTAACAAGGGTGTTGAGTAATAACAGAAAACTAAACTGTTTTCATATGAGTGTTTTCATCTGCTATAATATATATCCGGTGTGACTTGTTCTTAGCGACGATGATACTGTGAAATCCGTGTAGTCATTTGCTTTAGAGCTTACAATCTAATGCTTTCTGAAAGTTGTCCATGTGGACTTACCTAAGACAAGGCTCTGCAAACGCAACGGGGAATTCAAACTGAAAGACCTTTGGAGTGTCAGATGTTTTGGGGACCAGTCACCCTTGCACAGTTCCAGGAAGTATTTGCAGAGTACTCAGCCAATCAACCATTTAATTAATCAATCAACCAATCGGAGTTTATCTCTTATGCCACGTTTTTACCGCACTTCTCCAGCTGTTGGATCCCTGGGCCCTGATCCACGTGTTTACGTCAGCAGGCAGGACGTTCTGGAAATAGCTGTTATGAGCTTCAGGCTAGAGCAGGGTCCCCAGGGAGGGGGAATCAGCACAGAGGGATCATTGCAGGGAGACCAGTGCAAAACACCAGTGCAGGCTTCAGTGGAAACTCCAGCGTTACTGCCAGTCGCACCAACACATCCAACTGGCCATGTCCCCTATAAAGCTCCCTCTTTATTTTTAGGAGTCTAATTAGAACACTTGGCTGGGTTGTTGTGTGTTAACTTTAATGGGCAATTAGTAATATTGTGTCTGGATTGCCTCCCTTCTCTAGGGGTGCTGGGAATGGGTGTGTGTGGAGGGGGGCAGTGGAGGTGGGGGGCGCTGTGGGCACATGGGTGCAGGCTGTGACCCAGGCTATACAGCATATATCTAAAATTAGCTAAAATAATAAAAAAATGAACACAGGAACAGCCTGTCCTGTTCCGACAAACAGCCTCTTATGGGCGTGTATCTGAGAGCAGATTTAGCATCGTGGCTCCCAGTGTCATATTTAATAAAGCATCCAGTGTTTACATGTACTTCAGTTAGCATGACCTATTCAGCTTTGCCGCCTCATAGAAGGACGTTAGGTGAAAACGCCAGCTTCTCAGCTCAAACAAGCACTAGCTAGCTAACAGTATGTCAAATTAAGATGCAAGGGAAGATTAGTAGGGGTGTGGTTATACGTACTAGCCCAGGGTTGCCTAGCTACTCAGCTAATGAAATTAATATTACGAGAAAAGCAAGCAGAATGACATTCTAATGCAGATATTTCCATAATGTTTCCCTAACATTTTGAGAAGGACATCTATAAAAGTTCTCCTGTTCTCAAATTGTTAGCTGGCTATTGGGTGAATTTTGTATGTACAGATTAGCAAGCAGGCCACTTGATGCTAGCCTAAATTAGCTGCCTATGCATTGTGTCACAGACACTCTAGAGAACATGATGGATCTCTAAAAGTCCAGTAGCCCTCAAAGTTTCTTCACACTTAAATGGCTGATGTAATTCAGCGCCAAATGGTGGTGTAGAATATTCTAGCACACTTTATGCCCTCTTTCTTTGAGCAATTTTTTTTTCCGGAGTGAAAATTCTAGGAATTTCCTCCATATTCCCCAAGGAATTTCTGTGCCCGTCCACATTTAACTCACTCCCCACCTCAGCATCACCGCGTATCCAGCGAGCTATGCCCTGTTTACAAATTTGCCCGGCACCAAGAAAGAGAGCAAACAGTTGTCACGAGAAAATTAACTGTCGGCAAGGAGCAGTATAGTAAAAAACAGCCTGTGAGCCCCTGTCATAACAGCAAAACAAGTGATTTTGTCATTTGCAGTGGTAAACAATGCCAGTCTGAGTGGCTCGTCAGGCTCAGCTTCAGGGTGCTGAAAGTACGTGGCTGTAATCCACCCTGACCTCAGCCCAGTCAGTGTACCGGTAATGCAGCCAGCCGTAGAAGTCAGGGCCTGCGAATTGCATCATGTGTAGTTACCTCACATTAGCCACCTTGCCTGACATCATAAACTATTCTTTAGAAATTAATCATTTATTAAGCATGAAAGAGTCCTCCAGCTCAATAATGTGGTAAATTTCCAGCGATACTAGAGCGACTGCATAGATTCATTCGACACAATAATGATGGCTAATTCATTACCCAAAACTTATTAAACATTATGCTGATTTGTTAAGAATAATGCATCTCCAGCTGAGTCTGTGATTGAGCACAAATTTTGATTGTACACAGGAAAACACTGCAGCGAAAATAACGGCTGGAAAACGCCCCGTATATCCAGCTAATTCTTGTTATGTTGCATAAACATGTCCTCATTAGCAGTGCTTTTATTAACCGTGGCATGGAAAAAAAGCACACACACACGCAGCAACAGTCCTAACTGTGCATAACTCGAAGTTTAATAAGAATCACAAACCAGCACAATTAGACGAGTCTAGTTTTTTTTTAACATGTATTCACTCCACCTCTATATATTCAAAGGAAAGGGTGGCCTCACTGTTTAAAGCAAGACTATCGCGGTTGATGTCCTATGAAAGGAAGGACAGTTATACCGTTGAACCAAGTGCTTCAGTGATGACAGCATGCGTATTTTTAAAAAGTGTGAAAAAAAAATTAATCGGGATAAAGGATTCCAATTCACGGGCTAATGTCGTATATTCCTGGGGAATTAGCAGTGTGGAGGAATATCAAAAAACATCACAAGTATAATAAGAGCATCCTGAACCAAAGATGAGCAAGCCAGTTTACCACCCCATTGTGTATGCTCCTGTCAATCTGTCTCTCACCCGACGGGGACTCAACCCCCCCGCTGTGCGAAATCAACAGGAACACAGACAGGCTAGATTGCTAAATGGATCCATTTCAAACCCGGAATTTGGACAATACCAGTCTCAGCAAGAAAGCGTGGCGCATTCGTTTCCATGCCAACAAAGATTCCCTCGGACATGTTGTTTGTTTGTTTATTAATCTGTGGAAAGCTCCAGAAACTCTGAGATGTTTGGTGCCTGCCTGCCTGCCCCAAGGACTCATGGGAAAACGGTCCCAACTCATGCTGGTGGAGAAACATCATGATCTAACACAGTCATTATTCGTCTCACTTCTGCCTTTAACAAGGAATTGGTTAAAAGATATGGACATACAGTGGACATACAGTGGTCTCCCTTTATCTGCGGTTTCAGTTACCCACAGTCAACCACAGTCTGAAAATATAAAATGGAAAATTCAAGAAATAGGTCATAACTTTTAAATTGCACACTATTCTGAGTAGCGTGCTGAAATCTCCGGCCATCCCGTCCGGGTTGTGAATCATTCCTTCATCCAGCCTCCCTGTGCTGAGTATCATTTCCTCCCGTTAGTCACTTAGCAGCCGTCTCCGTCATCCAATCAGCCGTCACATTATTGCTTGTTATAATCATTCTACATTATTATTAGTTATTGTTGTTAATCTTCGTATTGTGCCTAATTTATGAATTAAACTATAATAAGTTCAGTATATACAAAAGTATGTGGACACCAGCCTGTCCAACATCTCACTCAAATCAAAGGGCATTAATATGAAGCTGACTGACCCCTAGTTGCTATACCAGCCTGTGCTCCTCTGGAAAGGCTT
>JAODJU010000040.1:3050266-3077898 GCA_026776725.1 Gnathonemus echidnorhynchus | reverse complement strand
TAAGGGATACTGGAGCTTTGGTTGGGGTGGTGGGGTGGCTCACGGTGGGTGCCGGAAAATTTCCCTTATTTTCAAATCCAAAACTTGACAGGTATGGCTAATCTCTCGTTAAATAAAAAATAGTTTTATCTTGATTCTGGAGTGACATCTGAAAATCTTAATAAAATATTCACTCGACTTAGTGTGAGCGATACTATTACTGAGAAGCGGGATAACCATTTAATCATTAGTTATGGCAGAGCAACCGGAGAGGTTAACAGTGTTGTCATCGCACTCATTATTCCCACTTATGTTAACCAGTTAGTTAGCGGGACAGGGTATAGTCAGAAGCTGACTTCCATCCATCGATGATCAGGCAGAAGAGTGTATCTTCCAATCTTCCAAGAGCATTGTATCTTAAGTGAACCTATCCAAACAGATGTCATAGTGACATCAATCTCACAGTGTTCTGAGGAAACGTGACACCATCGGCTATGACGTCTGAACTTAGAGAGCTGTCTGGGCTCCAGTGCCTCACAGCAGTTCCAACTGAGACATTTCAAATGGTTGTGTAAAACCGTCACCAAAAGGGTGAGGTAGGGTGTCTCTTGCGTACTCGGGCAACACGGATAGCTCTTCCAAGGGGGTGACTCTGGACAATGAGGGAGGGGGTAATGACGGTCACTGTGGCGCAGTGGATTACAGATTTCGATCTGGATCCGGGATTTGTCACATGTTCCGGCCTAACCCAATAGCAGCAGTGGGCTCACGATATAAAAATGTATATTTTTTCATTTTAAGCTGTTTCCTGAGGTTTGAGTGCATTAAATCCAAAACTAATTTCCCGCAATATTTACATGAGCACTAAGTGCTTCAAGATTACATTGACCAGTTGGTTTACACATAATCTAAACAATTCTATAACGTCAGTTTACCCCCGCTCATTCATTTCCGTTCTCGATGCTATCTGTATACAGGGATGAAGTGTAGCTAGGGACGAAAACCGAGAACATAGAATATATGAATGACGAGGAGCAGGCAGGGAAGGAAGAAGATGAGGGTTAAAGAAGACAAAAGAAGTCCTCCAGCAGCAATCAGCAGACACACCAAGAGAAGACACTGGATGGTCAATGGTTGTGTATTCCTCAAATAGAGCAGGGTTGAGGATCTAATTTAAAAGTAAACATCAGGCCTCCACATCACCCTGACTCGGACAAGTGGTTGGAAGATGGATGGATGGAAAGTAGAAGTCTGCTACATTTATACTTAAGTTCTATGTTATAATAAAGTGGGTTTCAAAAAGTCTAGATACAAGTTCCACATTTCTTGTTAAGTTTAGCAGACGACCTCCATGATTCTGACCATCCCGTCCTGCAGCGGATCCTTGATGGTGAGGAAACTCCATCGATCACCGGGATGCATACACGCTAATATATCGACGTAGAGCACCATCTAGTGTTCACGTTAGGAACTGCAAATCAGAAAACATGTAGGTCATACCGCTCGTCACGTTTCGTGGACGTTCGGATTGACGGTGGACCTTCCAACTGCCGTCTGACCGGTTTTGGGCATTTCAGGTCCAGAAGCTACAAATCCAGAGCAAGACTTTTTGACTTGGTGATGCCATGACTCACCTTACTGTGTGTTAATTGCACCATAGGTGTGGTATTACGACGGGTCTGTCCATCCATCAACAGTCCGACCTAGTCCGACAGAATGATAAACCTCTTGCTTGTGTTTCTTAAACAAACAGGCTGCCTCGATCGCCAAGCCGAACTCTGTTAGTGCAGAAGGGCTGGGTCACTCAACTGTCTCTTCGAGTCTGCATTACGCACTTTTTTTCACTTAAAGAGGCCTAACTTCCATTTTACGGAGCTGTTGGTGGTCACATAACCCTTAAGAGCACTTAGGACAAGGAACTGAACGTGTTTAGAAAGAGCAGAATGTTTCTGACATGTTTATTTTATCTGACACTGTTTAGGCTAGGGGGGCGGACAGAATGTTTCTGTGGCACATTACCTGATTTGGGTGGTCAACCATTATGCGGTATGTTGGACCCCTGAATCTCTCCATGCTGAAATGGCATTAAAATCTTGTCACATAAACCAACAGACACCTGTGATCTACGAGACCTACAATGTTATTTGACGAGATTAGATAGTATGTCCGGATAGTGGCATTGTCTAAAAAAATCTCAGTAAAACAGACATGGTACATTCTAATTGATGTCTGTCCTGTAAGGTTATGCACTTGTAGTAATTAGCTCTGTGTGGCTTAACACTGTTGTGCTTGTTGCCACTTGATGAATTATAATTATAAATCTCAAAACTGACATTAGGTCTGATCAGTGACAACTGCCATCCTGTGGTTTTTCTCCCATGTGAAATGACAAAAATACAAAAATACTTATGAGGCTGCTGACTTACGATAGACACGGAAATCACTGGTTCATAAGAACGGAACTTAGAATGAATATTATGGGGCTGCACATCCACATATCATCTGCTGATCGGACCAGATCAGGCCCGAACCCCCCAGTCCCCTATACACACACAGTACTCTGTCCCTACCATCAATACCAAAACCTACGTCCATGTCTTAACCGAATCATGGATTTGGAGAATCATTATACCCCCAGCTAGCAGGAGTAACACTAAGGAGCCTGATTAGCATGTGGGGACTCAAAAACAGAAATAAAACACCAGGATTGCATGAATTAGAGAAAACATTTTATTAATCTGTAATAATTAATCATTCTATGTTAGAGAAGTTTGGTAGCAGAGTGAGGTCACGAGAGGCCAAAAATAACCTCTGAAAGGTAACACAGAATGATTTTCTTGGACGTTGCAATTTGTAGTTTAGCGTTATCCAGTTCTCGTTTGTGGAAAACAACTGACAAACGTTAATTATACGAGAGACATTCAGTTCAAACATGTTCTGGAGAAGTTTAAGAAATCCGAGGCTATGAAGATTTTGTTGCACCACTAAAACGTACATGTTTGCCATTAAGGCCAAATAATTCCACTGTCCACCCACCAGAGCACAGCAGACTGCAGACGTCAGCACACAGTCTGAAAGGCTGGTTCACCAGCAGGGGGCGTGTCCCTGCCTGTGAGAGAGAGGTATGGGCAGGGAAACTCACTGGAGCAAAATATTGCCTCATCGCCAGAGACAGATCTGAGGCTCTTACAGTGTCATTATATTTCCTGCTCTTTGCAGAATGGAAGGGATCACGCCTGGCGAGAAGTGGGACTGCCCCAGTGGCCCGTGAGCCATCACACACACACGCATGAACTCAGCCTAGCCAATCCAGGTCATCGTCGTCGTCGTCATCGCCGAATAGGGGGGCTGGAGGCGGGCGGCCCTTTAGGCTCTGTGAATGGACGATAAATAAGTCAATCAGTCAACACTGACCAATCAATGGGAGCCAAAGCAAAAAGGCGGGCTTACGAAGCCATAATCCATAATCTGACACAGTGTCAGCACAGGGGGCATGAAGGTCAAATCTGAGAGTGTGGGGTGGGGGCTCTGCAGATCTTTCCTCACCAGCTCATCATCCTCCTCCTCCATGGGTGGTGGGGGGGGCTTGGTTGGGGCTGCTTTCTGGAAAAATGGCCCTGCTCCATTTTCCTCCTCTACTCCCTCAGACAAACTGAGAGAATAGGACACCAGGATGGGGGGGGGGGTGCAGGGTAGGAGTACAAGGCAGAGACAGAAGACAGATAGGTGGGGGTAAGCACAGAGAAGGGAGGCTCAGAGGGCGGGCACTGTCAGACCCGTTAAACACACACAGAGTGGGCTTCATCCAGATTCAGCAGCTCACCTGGCAGTTCTGCCCATTTCACCCTGCAGAGGGTCGGGTGGCGGTGGTGGTCGTGTGGGGGGTCCAGTAGGGGCTGACTCTGTTACCTGGGGCTCCCCTTGTGGACCCCCACCATTCACACCTAGATCCACAACCTCAGCCTGGGCCTCCACTTCCAGATCTGAGCTCAGAGGTTGGACATGGTTTGCTGCTGTGGCCTCAGGGTGGTTGTCCGCTGTAGATGGAGCACATGCCATTTCTGCAGGTCTCACTTCCGGGGCCAGCTCCCTCTTGGGGTCCTGTTTCTTGGTAGTAGTTACTTCCTGCTGACCCACTTCCTGCTTCTCTGCAGTGGTCACTTCCTGTTGACTTACTTCCTGTTGACTTACTTCCTGCTGACCCACTTCCTGCTTCTCCGCAGTGGTCACTTCCTGTTGACTTACTTCCTGCTGACCCACTTCCTGCTTCTCCACAGTGGTCACTTCCTGTTGACCTACTTCCTGCTGATCCACTTCCTCCCTGGCCTGGTGGCCCACATGAGTCTGCACGCTGTTCTCCTCCTGTAGTGCTGACTTCTCCTCCTCTACCTCCTCCATCTTTCCATTAGACTGCACTTCCTGTGAAAGCTTCTCCTCCCCCAGTCCTGCCTCCCCTGCCTCCTCTTCCTCATCTTCCTCCTCCTCCTCCTCCTCGTTTTCGCTCTTCTGAGATGCCTCAGTCAGCAGCTGCAGGGTTACCCTCTGGAAGCAGTGGCAGAGAAAATAAATGACTACAGGACGAATAAATAAGCAAAACAACATTTAGGGCTCAACCATCACTGTTGTGTCTTCGTCACGCACCTTTATGGTGCTGACGATGACCCCCAGAACAGCGCTGCCCGTGTAGTTCTCCTGCAGGTCAAACTCCCCCCGGAGCGAGTGGAACACACCATTCATCACACGTTTCACCTGCAGGGGAAGATCCAGAATGGTATCAGGGCTGGCGCTCGGCATGCTGGGAGTCAACCCTCCTGAGGGCTTCCTGTAACGGCCCTGAGGTCAGGGCACTCAGAACTGCTGGCTTTAAAAACTTTTTCATGGATTCGAACCAACAACCTTCTGGATGTGGGTTAAGATTCCTAACCCAATGAGCTACACATCATCCTGTCCTTAAAACCTATAGCCCCCTTTCCTTTAGGTTGTAATGGATGAAAGCTGACCTCTGAGGAATGCATGGGCTTAGATAACACACCATAAGGTCTCACAAGGCCGTAACGGATCCTGGGATGAAGTAACACACCGTAAGGTAACACAAGGCTGTAACATATCCTGGCCGGCAGAGGCAGTCTAAGAAAGGTGTTATGTTCCTTCCCTAATTACGTTATACTGTTACTTGTTACCACATAGCCTGATTCAGGTGGAAAGAACCAGACATGGTGGCGTTACTGTCATATGAGCCTGGGGCAGCAGGGGGCGTGGTGGTTAGGAACACAGCCCCATAACCATAAAGTCACGAGAAGAGGCCACGCAGCTGTACCTTGACTCTGGATAAAGGGCTGTGAACTCATAGACGGTGCCATATAGGTGCCGCTCACCTCCCCTGCAGTGTCCGCCTGGCCCTGCTCGGCCAGCCTCCTCTCCAGTTCAGCTACGTGCGACTCCAGTTGCTGCTTCACGGCCCCCGCCTGCTCTTGCAGGTCCGAGCACTGGGGGGGAGAACCGGCACTCAGAGCTGGAGTCCACTGTCCTCCACCACACCAGGAGGTGGGCTGGCCCTGGTCCTCAGGTCTCGGCCCCGCCCATGCCCCGGATCGCCTCCCTGTACCTTCTGTCTCAGTGCCTGCAGCTCCTCCCCTTGCTCCTGTTGCTGGAGCAGCCGCTGCTCCTCTGACTCGCGGGACAGCTTCAGCGCAGAGAACTGGGGGAAGGGCAGAACATGGCCTCCACTGAGCTGCACTGTACTGACCCGTCCTGAAGGTGGCATTCTAGTTAAGAAGTGCACTAGTCAGCACAAGGCGTACCACCTGCAGATCAGACCAGGTTGTCCACCTGAAGCTGAGCAGGTTTGGGCCTGGCCAGTACTTGGATGGGAGACCAACCAGGAAAGCTGGGTTGCTGCTGGCAGAGGTGTTAGTGTGGCCAACAGGATAGCCCATCCTGTGGTCTGTGTGGATCCCAATGCCCCAGTGCAGGAAAGATGGAACTGTCCTTCAGATGAGGTGTAATACTGAGGTTCTGACTCTCTGAGGTCATAAAAGATCCCTGGGCACTTTTCGAAAGAGTAGGTGTGGTACCCCGATGTCCTGGCTAAAATTGCCCACTGTAGCCCTATCAAATATGGCCCCTTAATCATCCCCTATATCTAACTGGTGAATTCTCTCCCGCCCCTTCACCTCCTTAGCTGCTGTGTGGTGAGTGTACTGGTGCAGAACGGCTGCCGTCGCATCACCCAGTAGGTCTTTCACAGTGGTGGTGAAGTGGCTCCCCATAGGTTCTGTAAAAGTGCTTTGGGCGTCGTGAAAAGCGCTATATAAATGCAGCATCATTCATAAATGTAACATTTAAGGCAGAAGTGGTTTTAATCCCTGGTGTAGATCTGCTGGTGGTACAAGCAGCTGACATATCAAACTTATACCTCGTTATTCCACTTTTTAATGGAATGTTAATAAGTAAATTATGTTTTTTTTTGTGCTTTAAGCAGCGGCCCTTTAAGCAGCGGCCACACCTCCTCACCTTCTCCTGCAGTTGAGCCAGCTTCTCCTCCAGCGTCTCCTTCTGCTCCAGGAGCTCCGCCCGTTCGCGCCCATGCCGCTCCCGGGCCGACGCCAGCTCCCGCTCGCAGCGCGCTTCCCACTCTGCCTGCAGCTCCGCCTGCAGCTGTGTCAGCTGGGCACCAGGGGGTAGCGTGCAGATGGAGGTAGAAAGAGGAGCGTGAACAGGCAGGGAGTCGGGGAGTCAGGGAGTCGGGGAGTCAGGGAGACACGCAGTTACATCCAGGATGTGTACCGCCGCCCCCAGGGGCGCGACCCACCTGCTCCGCGGCCGCCTGGTCTGTGCTGCTCCTGGCCCTCCGCAGCTGGGCCTTCAGGCTCTCCACCTCCTGCTGGCCGCCCCTCCGCGCCTCCTCCAGCTCCGCATCGCAGCGCTGACGCTCCGCCTGCCACTTCCTCTTCCTGTCGGCCAGCGCCTGCACGCGGTGAGCCGAGACAGTGACAGACTCACACCAGTGTGCCGTGTTTTGTTTGGTTCATCAGACTATAATTGCATACAATTTCTTGAATTTATTTGTTTGTTTTTGTAAAGGGGTCGTATTGCTATACTTTATAAATTAATACCTGTTTTGCCACTATTTGCAAACCATATTTGCTCTCATATTAAGCATGTGATTCATTATAAAGTTATTTATTTTTTTCTCTCTTGAACCATGTGCCCTTAATTAGTATCTTTAGATTAAAATGTAAGAGGATGTAAGACAGACACCCAATGACTAAAAGAAAGAATTTATGGCTGTTTGTCTTGTGTTGCCTTACAATCATCTGCTCATATACTTGATATGTAATATGACCCTTACACACACACACACACACACACACACACACACACACACACACACACACACACACACACACACACACACACACACACACGGATATGTAAGCTGTATGTTACTTATTTCTCTTTCTCCTGTCCCCATGTTGTCTGCTTAGTTTGACGTATTCTTGTGGTTATACTGTTTGATCCTTTGATATTTTTGATATATACACCTTACTATAAAGATATATATATATAAAAAAAAGCGGCGGCCATTCTCCACTCACGCGCTCCAGGTTCTCCTTCTCTACCCTCAGGTCCTGCAGCTCCTCCTCCACACTGCTCAGCTTCAGCTCCATCTCCCGCCGTTTCTGTTTCTCGCCGCGGTACTGCGCCTGCGCTCGCTCCGCCTGCTCCTTCAACTCTGCCCGAGCACATGAGGGAACCCCCCCCCATTATTCTCTGAGTCATCTCACCCCCCACCACTCAGCACAGGAAAATCAGCCAGTCCCCCATCCCCGCTCACCTGCCGCCTGGCTCTCGAGCGCTGCGAGCCGGGTGCAGTGCTTCTCTCCGTCCTGCAGGGCGGCGCCCAGCTTGGCCTGCAGCTCAGCGGCTTTCTGTTGCTGTGAACTGGCCTCCAGCTGCAACTGGGACACGCGTGCTGCTGACGACGCCAGCTCCTCTGTCAGACGCACCTGCACAGGGGGGAGGAGGAGGAAGATGGAGATTAGGGCTCTGGGAAACTGGGAAATCACAGACACCTGTAACGTGAGAAAGAGCAGGGCAGAACGATGCAGGGGCAACTAAAATGCCGGAGGGGCAAAAAAAAAAAAAACAGCATGACCCTGTGGGAAGAACAGAGTGATGGATAAAAGAAGATAAAGGAAATGTGAATCAGCAAGAAAAGGAGACAGTGAGGAAGAGGAGTGAAGAAGCAGAGCGGCTCACCTGCCCCCATCCCAGGTCCTGTGGCAGTGCATGCTGGGAAGAGACATCAGTCACTAACAGAGGCCCTCAGAGTCAGAGCAGGAGAAGCAGCCAGGAAACACAGACGCGTTAGTGGGAGATACAGAGTTATATATACATGATGATTAGAGGAAGAGGCAGAGAAGACAGGAAAGGACAGAATAAATACACATATGCTTTGGAAAGGAACACTCGTGTAGATCTTTAACCATGTTTGACGAACCACTGACTGTTAAGCAAGTTTCTTGTATTCTCCCTGCATTTTGCCGGTGACAATGAAGCCGGATCAGACTGGATTTGTGTCTTAATCCATCACATTCAGTGAAGTTGAGCTTAACGCGGTAACATGGGCGCGGTACGGCCCCGTGCAGAGCCGCGGCATGTGCCAGCCAGCAGGGGGCATCCCATTCCTCTCACTGGAGGAATCCGTCACGACAGGAACACCACTGGGTTTGTTGGTGTGGTGCTGCTTTATTACAGCTTTACAGTGCTTGGCAAAGTCCGCGTCTTCCTGAGACAGAAGCCCGGCTAACAGCTCTGGGCAGACACTGCTTTTAGACAGGATTAAATCAGGGACTTTCTTTACTGCCACACACACACACACACACACACAAAGACAAATGACAGACACACACTCCCACAAGTAGACACGCATGCACACACACACACACACACACTGCATGAACCACACATTTATGGAACCAAGAAAAAAGCAAATATCCACAAAGTGCACAGTTCCTGTTACTTAAATACCCAAAAATGGTGTTAGGTCAGTGTTTTTATGACACACTTTAAGTTTTAAAAATGCCACAAATACTGGCCAGTGAACAGTTTATAATTCACATAAGCTGTGACACGGACACTGAAAACCAGAGAAGAGCAATGATGCTGTTCCACATGATCCTCAACACCACCTGCCTAATCAAAAGCATGATTTAAAACTCAAAGGCCTTTGGAAAGGGAATGAGTAAAATGACATTCCATCTCATATCACATGACCCAGTACTGTCCAATGGCAGACTGACATCAGAAATAATTAGCATGAAGGCAGGAAGTTCATGCTGGTGTTCCACAGCACAGAGCTTTGGCTAAAGTAAATGGTAAATGGACTGCAGTTATATAGCACTTTTCTACTCCTATGAGTACTCAAAGCGCTTTACAATTCATGCCTCACATTCACCATCCACACTCACATTCACACACCGGTGGCAGAGGCTGCCATGCAAGGCGCCAACCTGCACACCGGGAGCAATTTGGGGTTCAGTGTCTTGCTCAAGGACACTTTGATGGGGTCAGAAGGAACCAGGGTTCGAACCTGCAACCCTCTGGTTGCCAAACGACAGCACTACCTCCTGCGCCACCAACTTCCCCCAAAGTGGGAACTTCATGCAGCCCAAGTACCCATGTTCTCAAGTGTGCCCATGTACCTGAGCGCCCGAGTGCCCGTGCCCGCGTACCCGTGTGCCCATGGCCGTGTACCTGTGTACCCGAGTGCCCATGGCCGTGTACCTGTGTACCCGAGTGCCCATGGCCGTGTACCTAAGTGTGCCCGTGTACCCAAGTGTGCCCGTGTACCCGAGTGCCCATGGCCGTGTACCCAAGTGTGCCCGTGTACCCGAGTGCCCATGTGTCTGTCTGCAAGCGACATCTGGTGACTTGATGGTACCTTGTCCAGCTCAGCCTGCAGCACGCGGGCTTGACTTTGCTCGCTGCTAGACTTCATCGAGTCATTCCTCTGCTCCATCAGCAGGTTGCTCTGCTCCATGTACCTGCAGGGAATGGAAGAGGAGAGAGAGAGAGAGAGAGAGAGAGAGAGAGAGAGAGGGTGGAACACAAAGGCTTGTACACAGCGCCGTCTTAACTGGCCTTCAATGGTCAAGAAATCGTCTACTAAAAAACTCCTGGAACTTGGTCATTTGTGCAACTTTAAGGGACCGACTCAAAATTGACACCCGAAGATCTAGTGACACAGGGAGCAGTTGGCGGGGGGTAGGGGGAGGGTCCCCTCACCTCTGGTTTTGGTTGATGAGCTCCCCAATCTTCCGGCTCTGCTCCTCGATCTTGGAGCTCTTCTCGAACACCTCCTTCTTCAGACACTCGTTTTCCTGGATGATCCTCTGTATGTTGTGCATGATCATGGCCGTCTCCATAGAGACGTTGGACAGGCCAAGGGAAACCCCTCCCTGCTTCTGAAGGTCATCCACCTTTCAGAGGGAGAAGGGGAGCGCCCGTCACCGGAGGAGCCCCGAGCGAGGGAGGGAAGGAGTGAGGGAGGAAGAGGAAGGAAAACATTCTACAAAAGCTGACCTTGGAGGCCAGCTGGTCCACTTTATCGGCCACCTTGCCGACGGCCAGGCGGATTTCCGTGTTGTGCTGCCGGGCCTCAGTCATCAAGAAGGCAGTGATGTCGCTGGGGCCTGATGGGGGAATCGGATCAGGACAGCGAGCTCATCGCTGGAGGGTCACAGGCCGCCTGGCCCCGTCTGCGGCAGTCGCTTACCCTGGTACGGCACGGCCTGCGTGGTGTACATCTGGCTCACTGGCTGCAGCTGGGATGTGGTTGCAGTTGACTGGCTGTACGAGTACGGCTGTGGGACGGGAACACGGCAAAATGTACAGGTAGTTTTACTCAAAACGACTTAAAATTTTACAGCCTTATGCTGCTTTCCCCACTATCCTGTTACGTTAGAACAAATCAGGAAATTGAAGCTGTAACTGTCAGTATAAAGAGACAGGGGTGGGGCTACGGGGGCACTGGCCCCAGCTGAAAGCTGATTGGCCTCTGGAGTGTCCCCTCCACTGTCAATCACACATTCAAAACATATCATTGGTTAATGATAAGGTTTGCTCCCCTATAAAATCATGGCCCCATTTATGGCCCCCACCTTAAAAAAAAATACTAGACTCACCACTCTACAGAAAAAAACCTGTACGTTAATGGTAACCTTAACGCAAGCAAAATGCAAAATCATCAGTTGGCCAGCTGGATTAAAAACAGCATATTGAACCTGTTCCCTGGGTTCATCTGGTAATCAAATTCTCTGTCCACTTTCAAGAAACACCTCAAGACCCATCTGATCCAGGAATTCCTCCACTAGCCTGACACCACTACGTGTTCCCTGGATGCTCTTAATGTTACACCTGATTTGAATAGTTGTCTTATTAAGTTGCTTCTTTGTTAGGTCACTCGCTGGAAGCTCAGCCAAGCTGCACTTATGTCTAGTCGACTCTTTGACAGCCGTATGTCTGTAATGTGCTGCTTGCCTCACTTTTATGTCGCTTTGGACAAAAGCGTCTGATGAATAGAAATAAATATAATGTAAATGCTTATACCACATAAATAGGTCTGTATGGCTTTGTAATGGGAGGGGAGGCGTATATACAGAATGATTAATGGGAAGTACGCCCCCCCCCCCACCCCCACCGAGCTGGGCGTGAAAGAGGAAAGGCCTGTGCAGCCATTGGGGGAGGCTGCCGCCACTCACCTGGAAGGCGTGAACAGAACCGGGTGGCCCTAGGTGCTGATTGGCTGTCGTCATAGAAACCGGAAGCATAGAGGCAGACGGGGCGCGTACACCTGAAGCGGGGAGGAGGAACAGAAACCGTGAGCGGAGCGAGTGAACGCAGGAGGGAAGGATCAAGAGGAGCTCAGAGCTGCTCATTTAAAGCCTTAAAGTGACTGTGGGTTGGACGTTAAGAGCTTACAGGCCAGCACAGCAATCACTCACCTTGAGCTGAGACTGGGGGCGTGGCCGAAATCTGCACAGGCTGGGGGGAGGGGGCAGGGGGGTGCTCTCTACCTCGAGACCCGCTGTGGTCCTGGCACAGACATCGATGGCGGCGAAGTCACACAAAACAGATAAAGGAGTAATGGTGTCCACTGACAGAACATTCCGGAAATGTGGCAAGGCCATGCCACCTCACAGCTCCAGGGAGTCTCACCTCCATCTCGGAGTCACTGGAGTCGGGCTGGGAGGGCAGGGTCCCCGTGAGGAAGGGGAGCATGGGCTGGCCCATCCTGGCCATGCGGGAGATCAGCTTGGCCTTGGTGGAGTCGGGATTCTATGGGGCCGGCGGTGGGGGGGTGTGATCATGTGACCAGAGAGGGACACACACAGTGATCATGTGACCAGAGAGGGAAATACACAGTGATCATGTGACCATAGAAAGAACTACACAAGCACTGGGGACAGACAGAGATCGAGGCCAGTGGAAGGCAGTAATAATAATAATAATAATAATAAAAAGACTATAATATTACTAAAGTTATTTTAATTACTCACTGCAAGCTGTTCATTCAGGGAACTGGACTTCGCCCGTAAGGGAACGTCTCTGAAAAATAATTTTCAAACCTGAAATCTGGGAATATGAGGAGGGCGGATCGGAACAGAGTCGGCGCTTAAGGACACCCGAAAAAGGGGTGCGGCCCCCTCTAACGGCGACGGGGCCTCATACCCGTGTTTGGCTGCCACGGCGCCGGGGGGCTGTGCTGTGTCTGGCCCGGTGCTGTCCACACTGGGGGCGGGGGAGGGCGCGGCGGAGTCCCGCGAGCCAGTGCTGACTCGGTCCAGCCCAGAGTCCTTGGCGAACTTCACCTGAGAGCAGAAAGGCCAGGAAATCAAACGCCATTTCGATTATGTACATGTTTTTAAATCCTGAAAGGCAGCAAGAACTTAACCCTGCTCCATACATGTCAGCTTTATTAAATAATCCACACCAGGTACCAATTAAAAATTACAACACAGATGTGAGGCCTGTCAGAGGAGCCACCCTCGACGTCTCCTTGCTGAGAAGCAGAATTTCCTGATGATGTCAGAAGCCTGGCCGCCCTACCCTCCGTATCTCCGTCTCGAAGATCAGGGTGCTGTTGCCGGGAATGCGGCTGGGGACGCCCTGAGAGCCATACGCCTGTCCAGGGGGCACCACCAGGAGGCGTCGTCCACCCTTCCGCATTCCCAGCATGCCTTCCTCCCAGCCCTGAAGAAAGTGAGAGAGGGAAGAATGAGCGAGAGGAGGAGCTGCATTCGCCATGCCCATAACCCGCCCGTCCGCCCTCTGGCCCCCCCCCCCTCGCTCTCCCGCTCACCCAGCCACACACTCACCTTGATCACTTTACCAGCCCCCAGCTTCAGCCGCAGGAGTTTGTCCTTGTTCAGGTTCGAGTCGAACATCTATCAATATATATCAAGGAAAAGTAACATGCAGATCAGTCTGGGGAGCACATTTCTGATCACAGCCACAGCATCCTGACCCACTGAGCCACACAGCGCCCCCTACAGAGAAGTCGAGACTAAGCAAATAATGTCAGTCTGATGTTTGTCTGCGGAGATGGATTCCGACATGAAAGAAGCTCCTGGTGTTTGGGATAAGACTGAAGTGGGGGAGGACTGGGAAATGGATTCACAACCATAGACACAGACACAAGAGTCACAGACACAAGAGTCACAGACACAAGAGTCACAGACACAAGAGTCACAGACACAAGAGTCACAAACCCACAGTTCCCAAAAATAAATGATACAGAACTGAAAGGACCAGCCCTTGTTGTTTGGGTTCTTCTGTTGTTTTAGTTTGGGTCGGTTTGTGAGTGACCCCTGACGGGCGCTGAATGTGCGCAGCTTCATGCTCCCGCACGGCACAAACTCCGGCGTGCTGCGGCCAGCCCTCACCCTACCTGTCCCACAGCATGGTTCTGGAGCAGCCACCCCATGTACGCCACCTCCAGCGTGTCCCCGACCTCCACCCTCTGCCCCTCGCCCAGCACCAGCTCCTGCGTGACCACCGAGTCCAGAGAGGGGGCGCTGTTTGCCTTGGCCAGGCACACCTGTGTCGCACAAGTACAGAGCCATTTTAGTGCCTCACCGTCCTCACACCTCGAGACCACCTGAGCCATGTGGCTGCAGCGGGTCGCCTCAGGGGTACAACAGCAGGACCCTTCGGGATACAGAGGGGCAGCCTGCAGTTCAAGGGCTCATCCTACTGCCGCCTAGTTTCACACTCGCCTGTCTGCAGAAGTCCGCGGCTGCCTTCTCTGACTCAAACATCAGGGACCAGTTCTGACGCTGGTCATCGTAGAAGGTGCCATAGTTGCTGGGCTGGACCTGCAGAGATGGGGGGGCAGGCCTGTCATTCCCCCCTGGGGATAAGACAACCCCCCTACATCATGCCCCCCCCCCCCCCCCAGCTGTCATCCACTTACCGTGAACACAAAGCCCGTGTGGATCCGGGTGCTGGTCACCTGCTTCTGTTGACTGACATACAGCAAAATCTTGTACTGTGGAAGCAGACAGACAGTCAGACTCAGCTAGAGGACGACATCCACTGGCCAAGGAGACACGACGTCGCCACTAACTGCACTATTTTATAACAGACATTGTGACACTTATTAATGAGGTGAATAGGAGCCGTTTTAATATACCTTGTTACACGTACACCTTTATGACATTTTACGCTTTCTTAAGACTTTTTAACAAAGTCTACACATAAGCATCATTACTAAAACCCTTTTAAGTGGAAATTAGACCATTGCTATTCAACTATTAATAACAGGGTTTAAAGTCTGATGTGCTGCTGTCTAACCGAAAGTAAAAATAAAAGAGCAGCACAAATGCGTGAGCTGAGCACGCTCTCACACATCGCATCGCAGCAGACAGGCCAAACAAAACCAGCATGGAGCCAAAGGTCAGGGGTCGGCTCAGGGGTCCCACCTCTCTGCTCGCATGGTGACCCAGGACCGCAGCTCCCAGCTTCCCCTGCTTCATGTACTGTCCATTCACACTGATAAGGCAGAAACACAGTCAGCCACTCTTCAGCCAACTTTAAAACTGAAAACCAATCTTTTACGATATTTTGCACTTACTACTGAAATGCATTGACGGCCGTGGCAAAAAGGACGGCGGGTGCTCCAGGGGGCGCTGTGGACTTCCCCCCTGGGGGGCCTTCAAAACAAACAGAAAGCCATTTACTGAGACCATGAAAATATGGAACACCGCGATTGGTCAGACTTTGTATGTTTTTGAATGCAATGACCAGGAGGTGGCGCCCTCTCCCTGCAGCCCTGCTTACCCGAGCCGGCAGAGCCCTTCTTGGGCTGTTTGGGAGCGGTATACTGGAAGGACTCGTTCCCCTGATTTGTCGCCTGGTCCATTCCGAACAGAGAGGCCAGTTTCGCCCTGAAATGAGGCCCAGAGGGTGAGTGAGTTTGCGGTAAGCAAAGATCCACCGAAGGGACAAGAGAGACTCAGCCGTCATGGTCACTGACAGTGACACGGTGGCAGGGGACTAAACGCAAATTTAATTTAATGCGTTTCTAACCTGAAAGCATTTATGTGCATCATACGTTTTCCTCAAAATATCTGGTTCGACAACAAAAACTAATTTTAACCGTTAACTTAAAAACCATCACAATAACACCTGTTGATTCATACTCGTATATTCAGATTTGCACTGCTGCTACATCTACTTTCGATTTTAAAATGCTCACAGCATTCAAACCCATACAATCTCGTTCCTGTAATTTAACTGCATATTTTTCTTATATTTGATGTGACTGTTGTATTACATTTGAAGACAAATCACCATCCACCAGGTCAAATCCCTTTTCAACGCAAAAATTATGTTTCTGCTAAAATATTATATTGTCTAATATTATGCCCTTTTCCAAAAAAGCATCAACATGAGTTGAAGACAAAAATTTTCCGGGTTCCGATCCATAGTATGCTCTGGATTACACGATTAGACCAGAACAATACAGACCATTGAAGCATTAATTCCACCAGCAGCAAACCATGTTTCATCCTTAAAAAGTAAACCAGGATCATTACTTTCTGATTTAAGAGCACAGAAACAGTCAACGTCACAGTAAATGTACAGAATGTTTACAACTTGCATTCAAAACAAGAAACTGCAAAGTTTTACAGGCCAACTGATAAAGTTACCATTTCTTCAAACGAGCTCAAGAAATCTGTGCCACCCAGACTATAAAGCTTCTGCAATCAGCCATAAATGCCAGCTAAGAAAATTATCAGCTTTTTCCTTAAAGGTCACACATTCTAACAGAGACGCAGAGCCAGGCAGTTTTACATCCGTTTCCACAACTTGACGAGGTCCTAGATCCGTGGAATCCTGTAACATTCCCACTGCGCACAGGGAGTTCACCACGGACCAAATTCATCGAAGATCTAAAATCCACCGAGGAAATGAAAACAGAAAAACCAAACACACTGACCCCTGGATCTCCCTCCAGAGGTAATCAGTGTCGCACACCTCGGCCATCGTGGGAAGCCCGTGTGCCAGATTCCAGCCGCCCCCAAAAGACTGCAGCTAGCGGCTAATCCCACAGCCACGCCAGATGCCTCAGCGTCCAGCGTGTGCCTTCCCGTTCGCCACCTAGCAACCAGCCATCACATCACCACAGCAGATTCAGCAGGCATCCAACATGGGGCGGCATCGTCCGGAGGCTGGGGGAGCCCAAGGCAAGGTACTGCAGCCAGCCTGTGCTAGCGCTTCTCAGGGAAAACCGCCAGCCCCTGAGCGAGTTACATGGGAAACCCACACCCTGCTCCCATAACTGTAAACAAGTGATATGAATTAGGGAGCTGACATCACCCCCACCCCCTTCGCACACACTCCACCCCATAAAACCGCTGGGAATGCTGTCGCCCCCCTTAGACAGCTGAGAGACAGTGCAGGTAAAATACCAGGACAGCATCACAGTGTTCAAGACAAAACCTGCAGAAAACCAAGCTGCTCTGCAGGTTTCTACTAATCTATACGGCTTCCAGTTACTGCGCTGAGGCATTTCTGGATCCATGTTCAAAAAAAAAAAAATAAAATAAAAAAACGAAGGAGGACTTCCATCACGTCAAATACGGAAAGTAAAATCCATAATGCACACCTCAGCTTTGGTTGTAATATATGGCAATTATACATGTATACTGACAGATATTTCAATATTACAACACAACACATTTATGCTAATTTATTTTGTGTTTTATCTTATTTAGAGGGGAAATATATTTGTTACATAAAACAGATGTTATACTTATGCGATATTAAATACGAATATACAAAGTATTTGCAAATCACATAGAAGCATAAGGGTGTGCTACATCATAAGCTTTTTATGTTTTATTTCCAGCCAACCGAAAGTAAACCATTTATCAGAAGCACAACAGGCGGCGCCTTTGCAAAAGTAATTTAAGGAAGATGGGACTTCCCCTCTGTGGAATAACGCGACGGTGTCGGACACGTCGAAATACAGCCATAAAATTGAATAAATTGGAATAACCCCGCCATAACAGCTACGTGCTTGGAGTGGGGGGCTAAAAAAGATATAAACACTGAAGTATTCGCCGCTTTGCTCTCCCATCCTGGGTACAGCTTGCTGTGTGTTTCATCCCTGGTTTTCAGTATCCATAACTAAGTACCGGGTTACAAATTAAACCACTGCCTGAATTAGTCAATCAGACTGTATGTCACAGACGGTATGGGTTAATGTTTAACGTCACATCCATTGTAGGGTAAAGAGTATATGCCTCGGCATGTGAAATAATAATAATAGTGATGATGATGATGATGATGATGATGATGATGACAATGACACTTCATTAGTCAAACTTCTCTTTTCGCCTGCCCCATCTTGCTGTCCATGACACAGACACATATGCCGTCGAAAGCGAGATTGCCAGCGATGGCATAATAACGCGTCAGGGAACCCAAACAAATCAGGATCGCTGTACTGATATTGGAGATAACTCACCCTCCCGTAGGCGAGAGGAAATCTCCGTCTTCATCATCCGTCGCAAACATCACCCCTCCCCGCCGAAATCTACCGCAAACAAACGGAAAAAGGCTAGTACAGTATGTTATCAAACGTGGCAATTGGCGCGCATTAATTTACAGCGTCCCCAAAGCATCCCTTCACATCAAATAGATGAAAATGGGGAGGCAAAGTTCCTCGCGATCGCAGACAGCCACACAACTTGCATCCCTCTTCCGGTGTCCGCGATGTAAGCCACATGACCCATCAGCTGATGCCGTAAAGCCTGCGGTGGTGGCACTGCAATGGGCTCCGGACAAAAAGCGCAAAGAGGCCGATTCTCATCATCACACACCGCTTAATATCTACATTCAGACAAAACACATTGTTGGACAAGCTGGGGCATCCCAGTTCCCTGTACTTTTGCACAGCATAAGCGACAACGTTACGTGCCGTAAAGTGTTCCGTAGTGACGTGATACAGATACTCCATAAAATGCTAATCGGCCTAGGTATCTCTCACTGTGGGTCTTGTCCCTACAGTTGGGTGTCTGTCAAGCAGCTGTTCCATATGCACAATTTTCAGAACATTTTTCTCAGTTCCGCGTTGTTATTTGCTCTCTGCGACTCATTTGATTCGTATATTACAGGGCTTATGTTACCTGTGCGTTGCTCTCATTTTCTGAGCTGTGTCTGGTAATTAGTTGTTCTATACACACTAAAAAGGTTAAATTGGGTTATAGGTTTGTTATCAATGTTAACTGAATAATAAGTGATTTTTTTTTCTAATGTAACTCGGAAGATATATACAATTACGTTTATTTCTGATATTCCTTAATGAGAAAAAGGACAGCAGACTCAAGACATGGATCGGTCGCTGTGTTTTACTTGGAATAGTAAATTGATAAGAAATTTATACAAGCAGGACGTTATTGCGGATATGTATATGTAAGACCCTTCACACCCGCTGAACTCTGCCTTTGAGTGGCTCCCCTCCAAACGCCGGCTCCGATGTCCCGGTTGCAGGACACAGAGTAGGAGGGCCACCTTTGTTCCTAAAGCTGTCCTTCTTTTGAACTCCTGACACCCCCCATACCCACCATTATCACCTCACACTCCCACCTCCCCCTCCCCCTACAATCCAGACCTCCTCAGATCTCAGTCTCTCTCATTTCTCATTTTTTTCACTTTCATCATCATGCACCTTATTGCTTCTGTACTTAAAGCCATTTATTTATTATGTTCATAGTTCATTGTGTGTCATCTGTTGTGTCTAATGTTACAACTGTTATTTATATGCGCTGCTTTTAAATTGCCCCTCGGGGACAAATAAAGTTTTTTGAAATTGAAATTGAAATTACCTTAGATGCACACAATACATATGAAGTTTAGATTTAAGAGAATTTTAAAGCATAAAATACATAAACGTGAAATCATCGTCACGAATAATGCAAGTCATAATATTTAATAACATCTTCTAATGTATATTCAGATTGCTTATAATCACAACTATACAAGCAAAGTTGCTCGTTTTTTTAACTATTTTTTTTTGGCCGACTTTTATTTTGAAAAGCCAAACCCGGAAACGGATCATAGATATGAAAAGAGCCCGGAAATCATTATTTTTAAACATAAATGAAGCTTTACGTCAAGCCTATTCCTTTCCGGTTCATACTTTGGTGAGTTGAAAAGAAGCTTCTCAAAAATGAAATAAGCTTATGTGCAGATAGAAGCTTTTTGTCAGTGAAACATGTGGTTAATGCTAGTTTTTTCACGAAAGAGATTTTTATTCCTCGGCTCTCTTACATGGTAGTTTAATAAGAATGAGAGAACTGTCACATTAGCAACGATTCAACTGGTGAGCGTTTTGTAGTAATTAGGGATTTTAAATATGACATATGAGAGTGCGAATATTTTACATATTCCAAGTCTTTAGGGAAGTACATTTGCGTTTTGTGTTTGATGTTGCTGAAAGAAGAAGGGATAAAGTCCTGTCTTGTGCTTGTCTGCCGCGGATTTACCCAATGATAAATCTGCGATGTTGTTATTTGTTTATTCAGCCAGTTAATCAGAGAACCTTGCATTGATCTGCGATGATCATTCTGATCAGTAGTGGGTTTTTATGCGTGTTTTATTGTCTATTGTGGTGGCTGTAAGTGGCAGACCACGCCCAGTTCTTAACAACACGTGAACGTAGTACACGGAGGGGGAGATGGATACGGTTAGGGTTAGTGCTTTGCAAATATATGAATGTTCCTGCTTTGGGTCGTATGAAGGCACATCGCTTTTGGCCCTCAATCCAAACCAATCCAGCCAATCCACGTTCCAAATATTTTCGGTGCCCTGTCCCTCAGGGGCCCTTGGAATCGTCCTCACCCTCTCACACCCCCCTCTCCTTCAGGGTGGTGAGTTGAAAGCTCATTGACATCCTTGAAGTTACGTGACACTCTCTAAACCAGGCCATCCTACTCAATGCCGAGACAGAAATGCAACTGCATTGTCCATAAATTTATACTGCTGTTGAGTTGTTGTTTCTATGCTGTTTATAATCTACCTATTTATAAGTGCTTGCCTTAAAGATCTCTCTGTGTTGGGCTGGTCCCTTCTATCACAGTCCAGAAGACATGCAGTTATGTGAATTGCAGCCCATAGCCTGTGCCTTTGCTCTATGATATGCTGACAGCCCACCCAGGCTGTTCTCCAGCCTTGTACTTGATGCTGCCTGAGAAGGGATCCAGCCCCCCCGCAGCCTGTGCTGGATAAGTGGGTGGGAGCTGGATGATTGGACTATAGTAACTCAGGTTGCTGTCTTCACCCACCATGCAAATGTGTAAACCCAGACCATCCATGTTGTCTCCCCATGTTATTTCCAATGCCCCCAACCTTGACTTGGTGCCAAATGCTCATTTGTGACCCAGTGAAAACAATCATGCGGGCTGTGACAGAACTTTTAAAGGGCCCTCAGAAAAGGGGGTTGTAGTCAGATGACATGAAATGGAGCGACGCTGTGTTTCCCAGTCCCTGCGGTTCTGGAGCAGTAATTCTGTGCAGACGGCTTTCTTCACTAATTCTAATTGTTATTAAACTTCTCTCCCAGGCGTTTGAGTGGAATTTAAAAACAGAGCGGGGTTAAGATCTGTCTTTCTGAAGCGTGTGTTCATGTGACCCACGCAGGGCTGTGACTTGACTCTTTGACATTGGGGGCCTAAATCTGCTTTGGTTTAAAAACTGCTCCAAGCTACTGGTGAAGAAAAAATAATTTGCTTCCACAGAGCCATTCAAATATGAATATTTTTCTTATTTGAGTTTGAATATTATTCAAATATGGATGCATATTTTTGCCATTTATAGTTAACATTTGTAATTTTGGATGAACAACCTAAAAAGTCTGCATGACTAATTTCATGAGGTGCCTTGTGCCCATAGCCTCTGGGATAGGCTCTGGACCTCCCATGACCCTGAATAGGATAATCAGGTACAAAGGATGGATGGATGGATGGGTTACAGAAAATGGATGGATACTTGTGAACTACTTTTCTGATGCTGCTTCTCACCATCCCCTGTCTTTCCTCCTAGCATCTGGGGGCTCGACTGAGTGGCAAATGAACGGAGAACATGCCCTTTCTACATGGGTTCCGCAGGATTGTCTACGAGTACCAGCCCTTGGTGGATGCTGTGATGTACGTGGTGGGGATTGAGGAAGAGGAGGAAGTTGCAGAGAGGTGAGATCAGGTGACCTTCCTGCGGCCCCCTGAGAGCTTTACGCGAGGCTCTAGATGGACTGGATGCTAAACCATTTGATGCTGTGACTGATTGATCTGGGGTATCGACTGTCAGTTTGGGGGCTGCTGTGTGGCTTGGGCGCAGTGCTTGTGATCAGAAGGTTGCTGGTTCAAATCCCGCAGTTGGCACAGTAATTTCATTGTGGGGTCCTTGAGCAGGGTCCTTAAGCCTCTGTTGTCTGACCCAGCTTTGTCACTTTAGATAAAAGCGTTGGCTAAGTGAAAAAATCTGCATGGTGGCAGGAACTCAGAGGGCGAGGGCGTCCTGGTGGAACTGCTGGAGAAGGAGGCGGAGTCTGCCGTGTTTGAGGAGGGGATCAGCTACGCGCTGCTGAAAGTTACAGAGCGGGGACTCACCTCCCCTGCCGAGATCCTGCTGCGCCATGGCGCTGACCTGAACTTCGAGGGTGAGGACCAAGAACCTGCATCTGCAGCTCTCCTCTTTACACATCTACATGTATGGTTTTTATTTGCACATTTTCATTTCTGCTCCTATTTTTATTCAGTTTATTGTACTTTTCTCTAGATTGTGTATTTATTTGGACACCTCATGCCCCCCCAGCGCCATAACAAATTCCTTGTACTTTGCAAACTTGGCAAATAAAAGGATTCTGACTCTGAGACGAGTAGCATCTTGTCCTATTCTTTGTCACTTTTTCTCGCTCTATCCAAGATCCCGTGTCCTACTACACGGCCTTGCATGTTGCTGTGCTGAAGAACCGGCCGCGGATGGTGCAGCTGCTGGCACGCAGTGGGGCGGACCTCAATAGGCGTGATCGGGTAAGTCCAACGAGGCCGGCTCTGTCCTGTCCTCCCCTGTCCTGTGGTGCTGGGTGACAGGTGGTATCTTTGCGAGCAGATCCACGAGAGCAGCCCGCTGGACTTGGCCAGCGAGGAGCTGGAGAGACTGTCCTGCCTGCGGATGCTCCTCGACTTGGGTGCCGACGTAAATGCCAGGGACAGGAATGGTACCGTCAGACGTGCCCTGGCCGGCTAACTCCCATGTGGAGACAAGAGCTTTGCGGTTTCCTTCATCTTTTTGTTGTGTTCCTCACTTGGCAGGAAAGACTGCCCTGCTTCACGCTCTGGCCAGCAGTGATGGACTCACGGTCCGCAACACTGACAATATTCAGCTACTGCTCGAGAAAGGTAGTCCAGATGGTTGGGTAGTTTTCCCAGAATCCTTTGGTGTCGGTGTTCCTGATTTTTTTTGACTTGTACTTCCTTATCCATCTCCCTCTGGTCTCTTGAAGGCGCTGATGTGCGAGCGACCACACAAGACGGGGAGACGGCCGTGTCCTCGCTTGTTTTCCTGGTGAAGGAGGCTTTGGAAGGCACTGAGGAGGATGCATCTGAGATCGGCCGCTTCTGCCTGGCTGTTGCTAGGCTGCTGCTTGTCCACGGCGCCGATCCCAGCTGCTGCCTCACGCCTGGCGACATGGGGCCGGACCCTGGTGAGGAGGTGGGTGAACCCTCCCTCACCCAAACCTGCCTGGAGTACTTTGACTTGCTCTTTCCCCTGGCCGTGCTGCTGCTGGAGCGAGGTGGCCCTTTTCTCTGCACCCGCCACAGTGCCCCCTGCTGGACGGGGCACGGGCTCATTTTTGGCAGACTGGGCTCGGCCCTTGCAGGCAGCCAGGACCCGGTGCTGGAGGCTGAGCTCCTGACCAAAGCAGAGCTCCTCCTGGACCTGGCGTTGGCATCATCACCGTACCTCCCTCTTCCCCCGAGAGCGGACCTCCGCCCCTTTGAACGAGACCCCCGCCTCCAGGGGCTGCTGTTCCTACATGGGAGCCCGCCACGGGATCAGGATGCAGGCCCCCCCCAGCTGCACTGCCTCTGTCGGGCCGCCATCCGCCGCTGCCTCGGACCTTGGCACCTGCAGAGCAAGGCGCAGGCCCTGCCTCTGCCAGACAGCCTGAAGAGGTACCTGCTTCCTGCCCACAAGCACTGCTCTGAGCTCAGCCCGGACTGCTTCAAGCCACACCGCACGCTGCGCTGATTCACACAGCTGCCACTAGGGGCAGCATGCGCCAAGCGTGTCAGCACCGAGTCAACGAGGAAATTTCCATGGCCAAGAAGCATTTTGAAATGTAGCCTCTAAAAACATCTTGTATCAAACTGGTGATGTTTCAGAACCAACTCGCTTGAGGGGGTTCACCTGTTCATTCTGACATTTGTGGACAGTGACATGCAGGTAAACATTTTAAACCAGCTGAACTTGAAGCACTTGTGTGCGCTTTGGGGGAATCCCAGCTGAGACAGTGTTTGTGTCACATATACCTTCATGATCAAAGGTGAAAGCTTGTAGCTGTACATCATTGTGGTGAAGCAGTGTTTCAGTGTAACAATAAAGTTCTTATGATCCAGACATCTGTTCTTATTTATAGTTTTAACCCATCATCTAAACACCGCTAAGTATGTGTCCTTCATGTGACTCCGACCATGACAGATGTCGAGTCACAGTACAGCTGACTTGCGCTCCTTATGGCCCCGTTTCTGGCTTCCAGTCGCTCCGTTGACTTCACTGGCTGTATCACCTGAGCTTCAGTGTTGCTGCACTCCCCCCGTCTCTGCTCAGTGCGCTGTGCCGGCCTCCCGCCCCCTTCACCGCCTCCGCGACTCTCCCCAGCCCTCTTCTCAAATCACGCGGAGCTGTTGACAATCTGCCCAAGTGGTTTAATGGTGATTTTGCTGTTTCATTCACCCATATAATGTGAGTTGGTATGTCGTGCTGTCAGTCAGGAGAATCCACCCTAGGGCCTCTGCTATAACTGGACCATTTGTTGCCGTAGAAACATCTTTGAGGCGTCCTGTGTCTGATCTGTCAGTCAGCTCTGCAGTTGCTGTTTTTATAGCTTGGAGAAAGTGAAACACCCTCCCCTTTTTCCCACTCTCCCTCTCCTGCCCATTCCTCTCCCACCTTCCCCAGCATCCTCCACTCATCCCCTGTCATTCTTCATTCTCTCTCTCTCTCGCCATTCGTCTCCTTCCCTCCCCATCACCCTGCACTTCTCCTCCTCATCATCCCTGCATCATTCTCCTCCAGCCCCTTTCACATTAGCTTGTTCTCCATCACAATAACCTTCATCTCTTCCTCTTTCTCTCCATCCACCATCACTCTGCCTAAAGATGGTGTGTGAATCTGAGTGTTTCCGAAAGGAGAAACATTTAGTTAAAGGTTACAGTTTATTAATTATCGACCATTTTAAACGGTTATTGAGTAGCTGTGTGTGGGTCCATGAAGGAGACTAATGACTGGCTGTGCAGCAAAGTTTATTTACTACACTCTCTGGAAAAAAAAAACTACCAATTTGTACTTTTGAGGGTTCAATTACTTGTTACTGGGGCTGTACCCTCAATGGCCTCAATGTACCCTTAGCTGTAGTTTTGTACCATTGGTGGTACATTAATGTTTGTAACTTGGGTACAAAACTGTACCAGGGCTGTGCCCTTTATTCTGAAAGTGAGGCCATTTAATTGGTTTGTATGAAACTGTAAAATATTTGCCAGTAAGTTATGGTTTGTATTGAAACTTAATGCTGTAGCAGAAAATAAAGGTCAGAAAGGGATAATTTACTCCTGTTAATTTTTAACTTGGTGAATTTTAAACAAATATATTTAATATTAAATAAGGAATATTGCATATTTTGCAATTGTTTTTAAAAATCGCAACAAAACTGTTTAAGTACTTTTGTAAGTTATATCTTTTGCAAGGAATTAATTTCTATATCGTAGTTGCTGCAATTTTGAAAACTTAACAGCAGATGGCAGCTTTGTGTCGTGGAAATACAAAGACGGCAACTCGACGTGAACATGAGCGCTGTGAGGTTTAAGATACTCAGGTACTTTCCTTCCTTACTTAGATCAGACTGACTCGTTACTCACTACTAATCCACGTGTAGCTCCTGTTAATTGCACAGATCCTTTAACTCCCCTACATTTGTGCCAGCTAAAGGTGAAACGAGTTGTCATAACTCCAATTGGTCCATTTATATGTTACATTTGCACTGCTGCTGAGGACAAAGCAGACAGCAGCGTCTTCCCCGAGCTCAGGGCATGGGGCAGCGACACTGGGTGGGTCCTCTGTCCATCACAAAGCATTTGGGCAAGTTAAAGATGCAGAGACATTTTTGGATGGCAAACAGAAGCTATATCCAAGAGAACATGGAAGCTGCACCCATGCAGAATCAGGGTGGGAATCGATGCTAAGCTTATGGCAGAGGTGGGTTGGTCCAGAGAGTAAAAATCCAGAATCCAAGATTTTGTTTTAATCAACCAGTTGAGTATAAAGAGTCACAGCCAGAGTACTCAACTGATTGTGTGAAACAAAATCTTGGTCTGGACTTTCACTCTCTCAACCTGAACTACCCACCCCTGGCTTGTTGTGTCCAAGTCTATAATGTGCAGCACTTTAGATGAACCAAGGCACAGTCAATCAAGGGTCCATCAGGGCTGGAGATTCATTCTAGACATCTTTTGTAATGTCATCAGACCACAAAAGTGAGATGCTTTTGAGAGAAACAAAATGACAAACAGGGGCGGCCTGCCTTTCAGTTGGGGGGGGGGGGGGGTGGTTGATACCGGGAGCAAACAGATGGACACTTGACCCAGCAGCCAGACCCGGCGCCTGGCCCAGACCGGCCCTCTCAGCCAGGGGAGCGGCCCTGACAACTGCGAGCCCATCCAAATCAGCTGCGGACGGTGGGACCTCCCAGCCAGGCAGATGGCGCTCTAATAAGCAAGAAGACAAGACACTCAAACAGTGGAGGAGTCCCTTGGTTTCACTAGGATGCAGCATGGAAAGGTCGCTGTTTTCCTGGCGAGTGAGTAAATACTGCCCCTTGGAGGGCAAGACTGGAGTTGCAGCCGGTGCAGCATTTTCTGCTTGGCCATCTTTGGTCTGAATCGCTGCCTTAGGAGGTTAAACAGGACAGCCTGGTATAGATGAGCTCACCCCACGGCTGCCTTGTCAACTCCACCCCATTCATGCCAGCTGCCTGCCTTTGCTGTCCCCCACCTGGCCCAAGCATGGCGCTCAGGGGCTCTGGGTTCATCCTTTCTGTCAGAATCCTGATGCGGAACCCGCTCCCCTATGCCTGCCCCAATTCCACCTACCGCACTCGATGATACCTCGGGTAACAGTAATTACCATTTACCAGTATTCAACAATGATATTTATAGCGTATTAACTCAAATGGAAAAGGGTGTTTTTATAAGAAATGTGTAAATATAGGTGCTTAGATTATTATTATTTTATTATTAGAAGAAGAAGAAACATGTAGATGACAGGAAGCTTGCAGGAGTTTACATTTCAAACGGACAGCTCTGGGTGGTGCTTTCACTGCCCTGTCTGACCTCCACCTTTCACCTTTGGGGGGGGGGGGCAACTTGCAAGATGGAGGGCGAAGTTTCTGCAGCTACCACGACCTTCACCAGGAATCGTGCCGTGAAGGTGAAGCTACAGGAGATGCTGATACCGTTGACTGCACAGGAACACGACGGCTGATGGCTAACAGCGGCCTGCATGCTTTCCAGAATATTCCTGGTTTGAGCTTTGAGAAAATACTGAGGCCCAGACACTTAAACACGGTTTGAGATGCTGGAATTACTGAAGCACCTTCCCCAGAGGCTGTGTGGCCAGTTCCTGAGCTCGAACCGGCAACCATTCGAATCCTTTCCTGTAGCCGCCATGGCAGGTAATAAGGGAGAGACACTCCTGTGTGCTGCTGATGAGGAAATGCCTGCATCGGAGTTGTGCTTCTTTCTGCCAGATCGAAGGTTTAAAGCATTTCGAAGGTCCACTTAATGGGGGGGGGGGGGGGGTGGGGG
>JAODJU010000040.1:3037980-3050083 GCA_026776725.1 Gnathonemus echidnorhynchus | reverse complement strand
GTTCTTTGCGTAGAACATGAATCTTTTGGGGGGGGGGGGTGTCTTTCTTTTGGGAGTTTGACTTTCATCCATGGGTGTGTCCCTCTTTGGAAGGGGGTGGCTGTTCTGCATGGTTGTGTATTTCCTTTTGGGGTTGGTGGGAGGGAGTGATTTTCAGCCCTGGGTAAGCCTCTCTTTCGGGGGGTGTGCCTCTTCTCCCTGGGTGTCCCCCCTTCCCCCTGGGTGTCCCCCCTTCCCAGGACGGTGATTCTTTTGTCCGCCAGCACACACTGCGGGGGATGCGGCTGGCCGGCCAGATCGCAGTCAGACTGCTGCAGCGCGGCGCAGGGGCGGCTGCCGGGACCTCTGGCGACCAGCGCGCTTTAAAATGCATGGCCTGCATTTCATGAATATTTTAGCTAGGCAAACTTGCCTGGCAGAGCAGAAGCCGGATGGAGCAGAGTACTGCTCTTAGCTGTTAGCGCGCAACACAGTGCCAACTACAGTGGCAGATAATCAGAGCAGAGCCGACTCGGAAATACATTTCTATCATTAATAAAATGCTGTAGAGTGTCCTGCCACACCTCAAGTATACTTTCTCAGGAGAGTCGCTGAATATCAGCCTTTGTCCTGTTTACATTCATAGTATATTTCATGGATCACACAGGACCCCAGTTTAATCTAATTTTTTTATTTCCCACTGAAGAGTCTGCATATGTTCTGTGTGCAGCATGCTAATGCTGACAGGCTTGCTGAGAGCTGGGCGTTTCTAGCATTCTTTCTGTCCGGGCGCCTCAACAGCCCCACCTTCTGGTCAACAGTTGCTAATACAGGCTCAGCTGCTGGAATGAACCGGGCCGCAGCTCGTACTCAGACAGCGGCTCTGTGGGCCTCCTGCTGAGCCTGTTTTCAAATGCTTGTTTGACTTTGCAAAAGCTTAAGGAAATGATCTACTGCATTAAGAGAAAAGTATCTAAAAGATTTGTGATAATTGTTGTTCAACCTTTTTTTTTAACGGAGATTTGCAAATGCTCACGTATTCCACAAGCCTGGTTTACCAGTGTCTTGGTGCATTCCTTTTGAACTGGAAAGTCAGAATTTCTCAGTTACTAATCAGGAACCGGAACACCCCCTGAACCGCTGCAATCCCGACCTTGGAATTTAAGATGGCTGCACCCTTCATCCATAGAAGTGAAAACTGTAGTTATATATTGTTTATTAGGATTTAAACTTCATTTTTGGCTCATTAAATTGGTCATACACACAGTATGTTCAACCGCTATCTGTGGACATGTTGTTTGTATGTGCAAAGAACATGTAATGAAAGAATGTTGCATTTATACAGCACCTTTTCAAGACACCCAACAGCAGCCGTTCTGCACCAGTACACTCACCACACAGTACCTAAGGAGGTGAAGGGGCAGGAGAGAATTCACCAGTTAGATATAGGGGGTGATTAGTGGTCAGATTTGATAGGGCCACAGTGAGCAATTTTAGCCAGGACATCGGGGCACCACACCTATTCTTTCGAAAGGTGCCCAGGAATCTTTTATGACCTCAGAACCTCTGTTTTACACCTCATCTGAAGGACAGTTCCATCTTTACAGCACCCTGTCCCCGTCACTGCACTGGGATCCACACAATGGGCTCCCCCTGCTGGCCACACCAACACCTCTTCCAGCAGCAACCCAGCTGGTCTCCCATCCAAGTACTGCCCAGGCCCAAACCTGCTTAGCTTCAGGTGAACTGCACATGGTATGGCTGGTAATGGTAATGCATTGTGAGCAACTGGTACTGTTAACAACAGCTAAAAATGAACCTGGCTGGAACTGGTATTGCTAATGGCTAATCTGGCCAGTTGTACTGGAACACAGTTAACTCAAGTGTGACGTCATTCCCGGCACCAACGTCCAAGGTAAACAGGACGCTCATCTCTCCCCGCACAGCCAGATGCATTGTGGGTAGTGAGTGTGTCCAGGTTAAGAATTTTATGAAAAGTAAGCCTGAAGTAATCATGAGGCATCTGGGATCTGCTTCAGTGCCATAATGGCTATTGATTGGTGGATCTGGTCCAGCACTCACTCGCCAGGGGGGCCTGAGACGGACTTTGCCGCAGGTGGGCCGGCTGGGTCAATGTCAGCCACACTTAGCGGACTTACAAACAGCCACCTCGCTGCCGGTACGTATCCCAGGTTCTGCGATTGGAGGGAGGGGGATTGGCAGAGCGAATGGCTGGAGGCCAGAGCCGCCCCCCCAGCCCAGCCCCCCCACCTCACCTCTTTCCTGTAGCCAGTATTGCTGGAGTCAGCAGTAGTGTCTATGGGCTGCTGTGTGGCTCAGCGGGCTAAGTGTTTGGGTCTCTGAACAGAAGGTTGCCAGTTTGAGGCCCGACTGAGTCATGCCTCTGTAGGCCATTGACATAGACCTACAGGCATACTGGCTGATCCTGTCATGTGACACACACACACCCCCCCCCCATGGCCAAGCTTGCTCTTATCTGTCTGTGTGTCTTATGGAGTAGGTAAACAGAATCCCCCCCAAGGGAATAATAAAGTATCACTATCCTATTCACTCAAACCATGAATTTGGCCACAAACAGTCACTGCACTAAACAGTAAATAAACACATTCATTATTTAGGTAATGCTGAAGCAATGTGTTCTGCTAATCAGCTAACTAGCTACCATCTTCAGATGCTACTTGCTAGCTATTTATTAGATTTGGAGACATCATGGGGGGGGGACTTTTTGAAAGGAGCCCCAGAAACAACAAACTGGCCCCTGTCTACGGTCACACTGTCTGAACATACACCCAAAAACACACACACCCAAATATGCACATACACCCAAAAACACAACCACCCAAATATGCACATACACCCAAAAATGCACATACACACACTAGCAGACACACAACAATCTAACCTTCAAGCAAAGAACCACTCGAACAACTAACTCGTATGTCCCTGAAAAACATTACAGCAGCATTGCATTAATTCACATTAATGTCACAGGTAATTTCACGGTCATCAGCTGGCACACATCTGCGTGTCCTGCGTGCTGATTATGGGAAACTCCCTCATTTAAAAGATTTTTTTTGGCTTAACGCGAGCTGCACTGGCACGTGTGTTCTGGACAGCAGGACGACACCCGCCAGCAGCACTGGAGACTCGAGCCGACGAAATTCCGCAGGCAGGATGAGGCAGGCTCCCGGAGAAAGAAACCCCACGTAAAGAATGACTTGTTTAAATCCACTTCTTCTCATGGAGGTACCTTACCGAAGGCACGGAACAGGAGCGAGAGGGTCTAGATCAATTAAGAGCCGTCGTCTGCATATATAACAACCTGGTCCTGAAAAAGAAGGAGAAAAGATGGCGGGGGGGGGGGCAGATGGATGAAGGGAGGAGGGAGGAGAATGGGCGGTGGGGCTGTCCAGGCTGACTCGTTATGTCCTGAGCTTATTGGAAAACAGTCTGAGTGCAGCCCAGTACTGAAATTAGTTATTGATCTGGCTGCTGTGGTGTGGGCTCGCAGAATCCCTACTCCTCCCTGCTGCCTTCTTTCATTTTTTCCCTCG
Organism: Gnathonemus echidnorhynchus; assembly: GCA_026776725.1. Classification (NCBI taxonomy): domain Eukaryota; kingdom Metazoa; phylum Chordata; class Actinopteri; order Osteoglossiformes; family Mormyridae; genus Gnathonemus; species Gnathonemus echidnorhynchus. Next base: position 3,046,529 of record JAODJU010000040.1, on the reverse strand, counting down.
CTTCTCCTCGCCTCCTCCTTCCAGGCTATCACAGCTTCCCTTTTTCCAGCAGCTTCTCTGACTTTCCACCGTCATCCGAGTCTGCCCAGCCCGCTCATACCTCCACCTGCCTCCGCTCATCCCGCCATCTCACCGGTCCTCCACAAGGGATCGCTGTTGGTCGGAGAGGTCACGCAGAAGGAGCTCTGCTTTCACATGCTGACGCGACACAGGCCTCTCCATCTCTGGCGCAGAGGGACAGACGTGCAGACTCGGACCGAGACATAACTAGGCCACAGGAACACCTGGCGTCAGGTCTCACCTGTACAGTGATGGCGTCCTCACCACTTGGCGTTTTGAAGGATTTCCACATATTCCTGCACGTTCTTCTCCAAGTACATTTGTCCTTGTTTAAAAATTAAAAACAAAAAAATTCAGCATAGATTTTCAGCCCAGCTACTGTCCCAGGAACCTTGATAGTACTCATGTAATTAACCAATTTTACTGCAGAAATACAACTGGGGTGTTTATGAAAGCAATAAATAATTCACCTGGAAAGGTATGTGTACATTTCACTGTTAAGTCAGCTCACTGAGCTCCGCTTTCTTTCTGTGCGATCGAAGCTAAATTTAGCAGCCCGCTACCGCCTGTGTTCCCACAAGAGGAAATCGGTCCTGTTTACGAAGGTGAAGCTGACGTTCTTTCCAAATTATATACCTTTTAACAACCACCAGGTGTCACTGCGCAACATAACAGGCATCCATCCATTGATCCATACGTTTTCAATAACTGCTTATCTAACTAGTACTGGAGTACGCTGGGCCGTGGCGTGGAACCCCTTGGGCAGGACCCCAGTGCCTCACAGCACATTCGGGTAGGTACTCTCACATGCTAACGGCCATTCTACGTATTTTTTGTTGCAAAAGAACACAGTAGTTCCAATGAAGTTGGATTTATTTGTTTGGCCATTATCATCAGGACCCATGGTAAAGGAATAAGTAACAAAAGTGCGACGAAAGCGATGGACACAAGGCTAACCTAGTTAAAATGATTAGTCGCTGTAGCACAAACCAATCTCACAGCATAGCTTCCAAATGCAGCCTCATAAACAACCAAATGCTGCATTAAACAACTTTAATTGAAGAAGCAACACAAGCAGCAGGGAGATTTAGAGCTATCGGCTAAATTAAACATAGCTTAACTAGCCAGCGCCTTGGGCTCACCTCAGTCCGAAAGCTGATTTTTTTATTTTGCAAATTATACACCTAGCTATAGAGGAGCAGCATATTTAATTATATAGACTGCAGAAACAAATAACATTTCATTTTCGACTAATGGCTCTTGGCCATATTGGACAAATAACCTGCAAAACATAAATAAATTATGCGTCGTTTATGCTTAGGACGTTTATTTAGATTTTACAATATGTTCCGAAGAGGACAGATAGTTCCTATATAAAGCCCGACTGAGTGACGCAGCCTTAAACCAATCGGGTGGTACCACGTCAGTGCTGCTGCCTTTGCGCTTGACGTGCTTCGTGGCAGAAAAGCAAACCGTCGTTATGCGGTTCGGTGTGGCGCCATGATGAAAAACGAGGGACACAAAAGAAGACATCGCCATTTAACGTGAAATGCTCGTCTTCGAACTGAGAGGAAATGGGAGAGCAAACCCATGGAAATGATGATAAACAATAAACGCAGACTTTTTTTTTCGCACCTTAAAAGTTTTTATTTGCACATTCTTACATTAGCAGAGAAGGCTCATTACAGGCAGGTGTGATGCAGATGTATAAACCTGTGAATGTTGGAAAACACAATTTTATATCCTTTTCACTGCATAAGAAAAAAGAAATACTAGTAATTGTGCTACTGCTGTTGCATTCATGTTCTCCGAAATGGTAAATTATGCGAATCGGTAACAAACAATAGAGAACCTTCTATACTTACTCAGCAGAAAAAGCTGATCATTATACATATTAAAAAGAAATTTGCATTTTTCTAGATCTGCATCAAGCTCTAGAGTTCAGCCGAAGTTCTCAGGTGTTCTGCGCTCAGCGGAGCTCAGATTAGATCCACTACATCTAACATTTGCTTTCTTTTTGTTTGCTACTGTACATTCAGCCTGGCTGCTCAGTCTTGACTGGTGGCGTTATTGCGTCCAGTAACCAAACCAATCTGCCTGAAAAAGCCTCTAGTCAGTAGCAGCCTGTGGCAGGACCTTCGATGTTTTGTTCTTGCCTGAATAACATCTCCATACACCTTTGTTTTTATGACTCTGATCCATCTAAACCCATCAGGCTTTGGCTCCAGTCCTGCTGCATCTCGTCCCACATCACTGAGTTAATTCACCCTGAAGTGTTATCTCCTGAGCAGCTCAGGATGCAGTTCTGCGGGGTGAAAGGTACTTCCATGGTGTACATGATGTGTGACTGACCACTGCTCAGGATACAGTTCTCTGGGGTGGAAGGTACTTCCTTGGCGTACATGATGTGTGACTGAACACTGCTCAGGATACAGTTCTCTGGGGTGGAAGGTACTTCCTTGATGTACATGATGTGTGACTGACCACTGCTCAGGATACAGTTCTGTGGGGTGGAAGGTACATCCAAGGCGTACATGGTGTGTGACTGAACACTGCTCAGGATACAGTTCTGTGGGGTGGAAGGTACTTCTATGGCATACATGGTGTGTGACTGAACACTGCTCAGGATGATTACCAGCTAAGCAGCCCTGTGCTGTGATCCGTGTCCAATGAGGGATGAGCGTCAGCTTCTCATAATGTTTGTTAGCGTTAGCGGTCGTGCTACCTGTAAGTTGTGCCCATGGTGACGGTCTTTGAATTACTTTTTTTTCTAGGGCAGGAGACAGTTTAATAGCAGGGCAATTTTATCTCATCTTAATGAATTCAGCCGCTGAAGTCTTTATGTCTGTCCAAATTTACGGAACGACCTTTGTGATTTACAGATTTATGGATAGCACATGAAACGGTACTATAAAAAAGCAGTTTTTTATAGTTCATTCATAAATCTGCATGTGGCTGTTGGGCCCTAAATATATTGCACTCTCATCGGAAGATCCTGTCGGTGCCAGAATGTCCAAAACACGACCATGCCTGCTTTTTGTGCTGGGCTCGAAACCTAACCCTGCGGGAATAATCGAGAAGAGCTGAAGCTGGGGGATCGATCGATTTGTCCATGAGTGTTTTCCTTGGGTGTAGGACACATTACTTCTCAGGTGTGGTCAACAAGGCATTTACATCCATAAGAGCTATAGTCAATAACAATTAGCCAGTTAGCACGGAAGGAAGTGCTGATGGCTGATAGGAAGGTCAGTACCACAAAGGGGCCGGCTTGTCGTTTCAGGGGCCCCACTCAAAACGTCACTTTGGGCCCTCAGATGTTTCAGAAACTGAATAGCTAGCAAGTAGCATCGGAATATGGTAGCTAGCTAGCTGTTAGCATAACATGCTGCTTGAACGTCCTCTAAATATTGAATGTGTTTAATATTTAGCGTAGTGACTGTTTGTGGCCATCAGGGGGCCCCGACCAAATTTGTTGTTTGAGTGGTGGTAAATAGCAGCTCTGGCACGACACGCCTTCACAGGCATCACTCCCGAGGAGTTTCTACTTCCCTTCCTCCATTGGACCTTGTTGGTTTCCCGTAATGATGTACTGTAGCAATGGTCACTGTTTTGTCGGTCACATTCTTTTGTGTGACTGTCCGATGTGTCCCAGTATACACGTAACGCTGGTGCTGGATCTTTTGCTCTGTGTTCTTTGGGGCAGCTGGGTTATGCAGATGCAACAAATAAGCATTAAGCATTTTTATAACAAATGCATCAATTCCAGCATCACGTTAGTCAGTGGATGTGTCGGAAGTTAGGATGCTGGTTTTTGGCGAGATTCCAGGAAACGGACTGTCTGTCGCGTCCGTGATGCTGACACCTCGGTTTTGCCCTGTTAGCCGACACCTCTGGGGTTGCCCGTTTGACTCCCACCTCTGCTGTGCGTGGAGATTGCAGGTTCTCCTCATGTCATGCAGGTTCTCCTCATGTCATGCAGGTTCTCCCCATGTCATGCAGGTTTCCTTCTGCAGTTATGAGATGAATCTCTACTTGGTAAGTAAATTAAAAAAAATAAACAATTAGTGCAACATTTAAACAAAGCATCTCTTTCTGGCTACCTAGCTGCTTTATATACAGTACGTGGAACATATTTTGTCTGACTATACAAAGGAACTGCATTTATTGTGAAATGCTGTGCCTGACAGTTAACAGGCGGCTTTAAGACAAAGCTAACCTCTAATAGGCTCATCTGAATCTTGGAATAAACTGCTTCTGAAAATCACTCGAAACACTCCTTATTACCATGAACACCCAAATGCTGTTTTTTTTTTTTTAATTCCGACTGTCCGCACAGCGTCATGTAACACCTACACATTTCTGTCTGGTCTCATCGGTACTGGAAGCTGTCCCTGCTATGCAAATTCGGTTTGGATGAAGAGGGAACCCAGGAACGCCGGGCTCACGGCAGGTCCTACACAAACCCGCTCTCCGGCCCGCAGCTGGTGTGGGGTCAAGATATCTCTGCAGCAAACAATTCCTTCACCATTGCTCAATCCTTGACCTCCTTGGAACAAATAAATAACTAGGGGAAGAAGGAGGGAGGTGGAGAATGGGAGAGAGAGAGAGGAGTATTTTTTGCCAATAATATTAATCCGTGCCAGTCTGCATTTCAGTGGGGAGAGTGCTCTTCCAGAATCAAAGCCTGCAAACTGTTTCACACAGAATGGATGGATTCCTCTGCATCTCTGAGATCTTCTGCATCGATGTGCGATGAAGCAATATCGTAGCTGGCAAAGCCTACCAGCTTGTACCGGCAGATCGGCGATAACACCGTGAAAAGCAGACAGCGCAGCCACCCAATCGATATCCAGTGCCGCGTTCACCAACAATAAGCATTCGGTTTTAACCGTGATACCCGTTTTCCCATCACCCATCTGTCCTCACATTTGTACCTTTGATATCAAGCTGTCCACAACATAATTGACTACTTTTCTGAAATAACGGTAACGTTTACTGACACAGCTCATCTGATGGCGACCGCGGACGAGCGAAACGCACCCCGGCAGCTCCAGCTACCGGCTTACGTAATGTCACAGAACCGCGATAATCCATGCATATTTCTCCATCGTAGATGAACATTTGTATCGACTACAACAATAAGTAGAGGAGCAGAGTGTTTTGCAAAAATCACAGGTACGCCCACGTTACACACAAACACACACTGTGTGCACAGTTTGATGGTGCTTGTTGTAGCTTCCCTCAGTTTCCAAGGACACCATGGGCTTTGGATATGCGAGACTTCACCCCATGTGACACTTCACTGCCCCATGTGACACCTCACCGCCCCATGTGACACTCCCATCTGCCCCTTGGCCTGCAGCAGAGGCCACTGAGAACCAGAACTAAAGACACCTTCTAGCACCTAACAGGAAGCGAGCGCCAGGCCCTCCTTCCCCCAAGCTCTGCCCCGGCAGGGGGCCTCTGTTTGTGTTCTGTTCTCCTTGGATGTGCTGGGGGAGGAGGGTGTGAGGGAACAAAGCTGGAATTTATATACCACCCACCCCTATCCACCACTGCCTTCTTCCCCCCCTCACCTTCAGACTGACATGGGGGGAGGGCAGCAGTTTGGTTGTATCACATCCAACAGCCTAGAGTGCAGCGATAAGAACAGTTGTACTGGGGTTGAAGCCGGAGCTCAGCTCTCACGCCCCCTGTTGGCTCTCGCCTGTAAGTGGCATCCCCGCCAAGATACTGCAGACATGAACCTGCTCTTCTCTACGACTCCTCCTCCTGTTCACTTCACTGTAGGGCACAGTGGCGCAGTGGTTAAGGACTTGGGACATAAAGGTTAAATTGAAGTTTCTGGCACATGGTAATTTTTGCACAATGAGATTCTTACTCAGAAACCTCCTGTACAATGTCAGTTAACAGAACATTAAAAAAACTGATAGTGAGTAGCGACATCAGACAATAACAGGAACCGTGATGCAATAAATGGCACAAGAGAAATCAATAACACAAGGAAAACTGCATCTCAAACACAAATGGCAAACGAACACAGCGATGATAGTATGAAAATGACCAGCAGTTTCAGTTACGCTGCACTTACATCTGATAATTGGCAACTGTTAAGCAGCCTCATGAGGGTGGGAGCATTTCTGCATCTTGTGGTGTGACTGCTGGAGTCTCTGTGCCAAAGGTGGGACTGAAGGCTGAGGATTCCTCACCGGTGAAGGTTGTGCCTCAGTACCTGTGCTTGATGTCGAGTATTATAGTAGAGTATTATAAACCAATGCTTAATGTTGAGTATTATAGTAGAGTATTATATACCAATTCTTAACGTCGAGTATTATAGTACAGTATACTTTTTTGTGATGTTCATCAAATATATTAAGAAAAAATGCTTCAAATTCTTTTAGTTTCTAACTGGACAGATGGGTGATTGATTTAGGATTGAATCCTAAAAAATAAAATATGTCACCAGCAGGGGGTGCTCAGGAGTGTGTGCACATACCGATTTTTCTGGGCTCCCTGAAATGCTTCCTTTTGTGAATTGATGAAGTTGTTCTGCGTTCAGAAGGGGTTGAACCGTGCATGACAGCTCACCAAGACGCCCCCCCCCCCCCCCCCCCCCCCCCCCCCCCCCCCCCCCCACCCCCCCCCCCCCCCCCCCCCCATGAACACGGTGTCCCTTCGACACAGAGTTGCCTCGCAACCTTAGTGGGGGCCTAGGGGAAGTGCGTCAGGGGAGGATGTCAAAAGAGGCATGGACTTCCAGGAAAGCAGAGCACGGGACAGGAAGCCGTCTGCACGGCAAAGCCGCCCAGGGCCAGCAGACAGGATGGAGCCCAGTCAGGGCCGCCCGTCCGCTGTGGAGGAAATTCCCCGGGAAGTGCCGACGCGTGGTGGTGTGGGCTCGGGGGGGTGGGGGGTCTCTGTGACCGTGGCCGCCTGACGGGATGTGAGTACGCAGAGGCGGAAGTCGCAGTCTCTGTGCTCGGAGCAGGAAAAGGAAGGATCAACAACAGAGAAGTTAAGGATGAAAAGAGGCTTCCAGAGTTCAACTGCAATTTGGTGTACAAACACCACAGCTGAAATGACAACTTTGGCACAACATCCGTTCCAGGGGGGTGGGGGGTGACAGACATCATTTTTGAGATATATTTAATAAACCCAAGCTTTACTAAAGACATTTTCTATGGACAAGGATATGGATCTATTGATACAGACGTATTTCAATATTTACAGATACTTGTGATGCATAGAAGCTGTAATTTATGTTGATGTTTCTTACAATTTTTGCAGTCTATATTCACAGATTAATAAAGAACAAAAACTGATTTAAAGCCTTTCCCTACTCTGAGTTGCCTTTTACAAAGGCATGTAGTGCCTAATTTGACCCTTTGGACCTGAAAATGAATGAACTTTTTCATGGCATATTGAGTCCTATTTAAAGATCCTTAGCGTGGTTACGTCCCTGGCCTGTTGGGGACGCTGTATGCATGGCCATGCAATTCTGAGAGTAGTCACTGGGTGGCACTGTAGTTAAATGCACCTCTTCTCTTCCCTTCCAGCCCGAATGCAAATATGACAGAGTCCTAATTTAAGAGCCAGAGGATGGAGGCTTAGCTCACTGGAAAGGCACACAACAAACAGAGCAGCGGTGGGGTGACTCACACAACATCTGCACGGACTGTACTCTGAAACCCCAGACAGGGTCAGCCCCCCCCCCCCACACACACACACACACAAATGCACGGTGCCCACCGGCTCTGCCAGTTCAGCGTGAGCCGTAACTCGCCGGCTGACGCCAGGAGGAGCGACGCTGATGTCTGCCGGATCTCAGCGCCCATGGCGAGACCCATGTGACACCTCTGTGACTCCCTCTCTATCCTCGTGTGACGACACGCTTGTTTACCGGCAAGAGCCGGGCCGGGAAGCGGCAGACAGACGCTCTGCGGGTCGCTGTCTTTCAGGGGCCCTGGCGTGAGACCTTTCCTGCGGAATTCCAGAATGTCAGAATGCTGTGAGGGTTCGGCCCGTGCTGCCGCAGGAGAGGAGCGGACTCTGGAGCGCGGTCATGTGCGTCACGCCGCTCAGGACCGGCCGGTGTAGAGATGCTGCATTTCCCGGTGTTCCGCTATCTGTGAGCACATTCCCAATCCCGACCCTATTTCAGCAGCATCCTGTTTGGCTGCCGAGTCCGGCTCCTACATTTCCCTCTCCTGCTGCTCACCTCTGGCCTCCCCCGTCCCCCCTCCCTCTGTCCCTCTCTCCCCGCCTTGCTGTCACACCCACCTCCCCCCTTTTTCCTTTCGCCGTTCGGAGATTAAACGGGCAGCCTGCCAGTTCTTCCACATTTCCTGGCAGCAAAGGGGCTGGTCCACTTCCTGGAGGGGGAGGTGCTTCCAGAAAGGTTACATTTGCACAACGTGCCCCATGGAAAAAAACCGGAGCACGGGGCGTGTGGGGAGGGGGGGGGGGGGCGTGTGGGGAGGGGAGGGAGG
>JAODJU010000040.1:3015076-3025681 GCA_026776725.1 Gnathonemus echidnorhynchus | reverse complement strand
GGGGGGGGGGGGGGGGGGGGAGCGAGCAGAGCTAGGCTGCAGGGACCCAAACAAAAAACTGCTTTTCTCCCAGCACAGAGAATCTGTCGGGTTTGCATAGATAAGGAACAGAGCTTACTAAAGGCGGAGAGAGAAATCCAGATGCAACTGCAGGGAAAAAGAGGCAGATAGAGAGGTAAACTACGGGTGACAGGAAACCGCAGAAAGTCTTTGCACCTTTTGTCCAGTAAAAGGGGGCGGGGAGACAGCGCCGGGGCTCGGCAGACCCCGAGCTGGCTTCGGGAAACTTTACTGGGGCAGCGTCCTCCTTGCGGTGGAGATGGGAGGATCCGCCGTGTAGCTGTTAAGTTACCGTGCTAAGGAGGGCGTTGAGAGGTGCATGGCAGCAACGCGCCGTGTTTTACCGTCACGGCTAAGCCTTTCTCGGCACCTGTGTACCGTAACGGCTCGCACCATCAGCACCAGGCAGGTGAATATCACCGGGCAAAGTGAAGGGCGCCTTCTCTGTCTTTGTACGCAGGCCAGGCTGTTACCGAAGTAAATCAGGTCAACATGGAAGCCGCAACAATGCCAAGAATTACTGCTCTGATTCCCAATGATTAGCAAGAGACACTGAAGTTACTGAACACAGGAAAACAGCACTTCACTCTTTAGAGGACAGAAATGTCAGACTGGGTTAGGACTGGGACTGCATTCTCAGACTGGGTTAGGACTGGGACTGCATTCCCAGACTGGGTTCTGGCACAGTCAGGACTATGAAGCATGGATCCAATCACACCCCGAATGTAACAAAGGCCTTTTGCTCTAAAAACTCACAGGTGCCACACAGAGTGAATGAGGAGAGTAACTGAAATAAATCCTGATTGTTCTTTTAATATTTATCCTTCCAAGTTTTAGCCCAAGCTACTGTGAAAGAAGGCTATAAGAATCGATTCAGAAATAATGACTTTCTCCACTCAAGAGAAAAAGACTTTAGACCCTATGAAATATGTAGAGTCTTAAAATGCACTTATATGCATTGTTACTATCAATAATCAGACGTGCTGAATGTTGTGAAGCCAATTCCATTGAGAAAAATGCATCTTGAAGTTATTACTAACATCACTGACCCAGCTAGAGTTTCAAAGCACCAGTGGGACAAAAGTTCCTCTCTGAGCCTCTGTGACGTTTGTCACGCCCCCATTGTCCAGCCTGCCTGTACCTTACGGATCTGTGTGGTTACCTGTTAAAGGCAACAGCTGAGAAGCTCCTTTAGTGAATGTCGCAGACCTAAGAAATTTACAAACGAGAGGGGGCCATTCGGCTAACTTAACGCCCTTGGAAAGAACTGCACATTGTGGTAGATGTTTAGCTTGTTCTATTGACGCCTCATGAACGTCTCATGGCTGGTGTTCCGCGGCTTGCGCTACAGGCGACACATGGTCCCGTTTACCTTTCACCTGAGATCTTTTCCTTCAAAGCCGTGGCAATTGTTGAGTTTCTCTAATAAAATGCCAGGCGGTGCCTTGCGTGAGCGGAAGCGAGGGGAAGTGTTCATTGTAACAAAGGTGCGAACACAGACCCAGCCTTCCTCTGCTAATGAGGAAGGTCATGGTGTTTCTTTTCTGAAGAACTGCGATGTGGAGGGTCAGAGGGGGTACAGTGCCAACCCCCAAAGCGCCTGCACCCCCCCCCCCCCGCCGGAGTTCGCGGTGACAATGGCCACGTGGCGAAGCCTGAGCTGAACCCCACCACCCCGTGGACTCCAGAGAGAATGCAGCCTCCCCGGCCTTACCTCTGAGACTCCTTCTGTGCCTGACGATGTCTGCCTTCCCCCCACCCCCGACTTGCTCATCTTCCTCCCTGGCTCCCCACACAAAGAACCTGATGAGGTCGGCCAGGATATCGATCATGTGTGCTGCTTTCTCTCCCAGCTGCTAAAATCCAGTTAGCAGGCCCACGGATCCTGCCGGCCAGGGAACACGCCAGTGTTTGGGCTGGCAAGATGAGGGACAGGCGGGCTGTGACCTCTCATGCCACAGCGAAACCACTTCAGACACGATTCTGTATTACGGCTCCCGCTGGCCAGCTGATTGGCCGGTATTTTTCCCGCTCGCGGTTAGGCTGGCAACTGGGCACCTCATCGCGGAATGGATGAGGGGGTTTGTGTGATACAGGAGTAACACACACACACACACGAGTAGAAGCATATGGGATGAGTCGATCTGTGGTCATTACCCTCTCACAACCAACCTGACATGGAATTTTTGAAAACAGCATTCCTTTCCAGAAATGCCCTCATGCTATAATAAATGCTGCAGTATGAGTATGAATTTGCCATTTGTGTCCAAGGGGAGCTGGAGAATCTGGCGGTGAGTTTGCTTTGGTGGTGTATACTGTCTTTAGCATACCATAGACATTTCATAAAAACTATAATGGCCATCAACTTTTAAGCATTTTGTCCACTAACTAACTAACTTACTGAAGCAACTGGAATATAGATCTGGGACCAGGATGGCTGTGGAAATGTCCATAATTGGACATAAAATGATCAAGCATAGAGGGAACTAAGTAAACAGCTCATATTGGGGTAAAACAGTGCAGCATGCAGTCAGACTGGCTGAGAAGGCATGATGGACGGGCATGCTCGCGTGGATGAAGGCTGCTAGGGCTTCACTTGGCGTCATAATTTGTCGCTTCCCCGCTGAGATGCGCCGGGAAAGAGGAACCACTAAATGCTAAGCGCTTCCATGTGTTTGGCTGCTCTGAAGACGTGACGAGAATCGGGCGAGGAGACGAGCTGCCTGACGGAGCAGGTCGTTGGGGTTTCCATTCGCCACCAACGCGGCTGAGGTGCCGGCGGCTACTGCCCGTCCCAGGGAGCCCGCAGCTTCATCTTTAGGTTGCCAGGAAGGGAGAGTCTCGTGGTCGCGTGCGGGATGACTCACCTTGCGGCGATCTGGCTTGAGTTAACAACGCTGCTCTTTGCCATGGGGGATGAGGTTGTTGACTGTTTTGCGTCTCCCGGAGACCTCCCTGGCATGGTAAGGTGAAAGTGGAACAGGGGCGCACGTGATAAGGCCCTCAAGGTGCTTTGGAGACAGAGGAGAGCTCGTGTGAGGCCAGAATGAATGCTTTCAGCTTTACCACTCTCTACGTTGGTCGAGGTCCTCCTGGGAATAAAGGACCTCTCAAGCACGGGCAGTAATGTCCATCTAGGACATACCCAGCTAAAGAAATACATTTTTTGGCAAAATGTGCTCCTAGCTAATGCAGAGTGAGGAAGGAAATATCTCCAATTCATCCATTTGTCTTGTCCTTGTTTTGGTCCTTGTTCTACGGCGTGACAACTCTTAAACTGCCCCCCTCCCCCAAACCCCCAGCCAGGTTCCTGAGAAATACAGGAGGCACAAACATCACATTTCTGCAGCCCACTGCACTGTTGCCTGCAGACAGCAGACCTCTGAGCCCATCTGGATCAGTGCCGGAGCGATGGCTGGACCCCCCTAGGTGGATAACAGCAGCCACACCGACTCACCCAGGCTGCATCTCGCACATGCACATACACAAAAATGTTTCAATAGCTAAAATAAATCTTTTATTGTAGCATCTGAGTGTTGCAAATGCTGAAACATCCAGCAGAGTGACATCACAACATCACAGACACAAATCAATGTAACGGGGAAGCTGGAATCTTCATCTTACAATCACTTTACACCTAAGCAGTATTTCGATGCATGTGTGTTATGTCTGACTCTGTCTGGCAGCCCTTGTCTCTCATTCTCTTTCTCCTTCAGCAGTGTAATGACGTTTCTATTCACAAACCTCCATCAAACCTAGACTGCAGTGGCTACCTGCTTCCCTTCTTGTGAGGGGAAGGGGATCCCATTTTAATACGGATGCTTCCTGGGTTACGACGTTCCGTGTTACGATATTTCGCCTTTACGATGGGTATGACTATTCACTAAATTTCATGAGATATTCAACACTTTATCATAAAATAGGCTTTGTGTAAATGATTTTGCACAACTGTAGGCTAATGTAAGTGTTCTAAGCATGTTTAAGGTAGGCAAGAGTAAGCTATTATGTTTGTTAAGTTAGGTGTACCGTACTAAAGTGCATTTTCACCTTAGGATATTTACGCTTTACGATACGTTTATTGGAACATAACCCCATGGTAACCTGGGGAGCCTTTGTATATGATATAATGATAAATCTCAGAATGGCCAGGGAACAGGGAAAAGGAGGGAAATGGCCCCAGTTGTCCATGATGAGACCCTTCTGATGGTCCTTAGTGAAGCACATGTGTGGAAGACATCATTAGAAAGGTTCCTCACCTCAAGCTGGCAGGTGACGTCGAAATGGAACCTCTCTACCCCATCACGCATCAGGAAGCCATCGGAGCCCGAGCAGAATTTCTGCAGCGAGAGCAACCGGGGTAATTTATCCCAGGGAAGAGACTGTCCTGTGATGGTGTATCAGTGAGAAGTTTCAAAACAGCTCCCAGGATGCACTTGTTGGAACTACAGGTAGTCAGGATCCATCGCTGTGCGTTTCTGTTATCATAACCGCTAGGTCAAACGGAGCATGTTATAAACGACAACAAAAGGCAGTCATCCCCAGCAAATGATACATCAGGGTAAGGAGTAAAGGAATAAAGGGTTCTTCACATAAAGTCCTGTTTGATACATTTTAATTGATTGTTTGTGTGATGTATTGTGTAGTCAATTTAAGTGTGTGTAAAGGGCCCTCAACTTCATTAATCATTCACAGCTTATTTTCAACAGCAGTAGATTACTATCAACAGTAATTTCCCTGTTAATTGCTTAACTGTTTTGTAATATCAAATAATGCAGCCATGTTTCTGTGGTAAAATTGTACAAATACACCTCAATAGTCTATGCTAACCATGCAGTGTCTTGGTACTTTTGCAAGTACTGGTTTCAAAATGCATTTTGGATTAAATTTTGAATTTTTGCTTTGTTTGTGGGGGAGGGGGGGGGTCACAATAGGTTATAGTTACCAGCCAAAATCTTGAATATGGCCGGGGCTTTTTGATTTACTGCGGTATGTCTATGTCTGCCTGCCATTTGCCAGAACAGAAGTAAACAAGACATGCCGATGTGTGGCTTTGTGCTGAGTGCTCTCTGGGACAGGAGCCAGTGTCCCGGTAACCCTGTACTGCATAAGCCGTTAGAAGATGGATGGATCTCAGTGCGCTTCATGTAGCTGTGAAATATGTTGGAGATTGTTTATTATCCAACATAAACCAGAAAACATCATTTACAGTGAAACAAACTTCGGCATTAAGATTTGCAGTATTGAGTATTTCTAGCACCAGTATAAATATTATGTCCTTTACAAAAATACGGCAGTGCTTCACACTACAGACCCCCTCCCTAGCATTGACTTCTTAGCAGAGGATAATTAATTTCCTTTTATTTTTTTGTTAATGTCTTTCATTTCACGGTCACTCAGAGGACTCAACTATATGCATTTCAGGGAGGCTACTGTTGATGACTGAACCCAAGGGGATTTGCCTGGGTGATGTTTATTTCTAAGTTTATCACAAAAAGTCAAGAGAGTATTTTGTATTAAGTGAAGAGGACATTTCACCGCCAGAGCATGCTGGGAAGTATGCAAATCACTACAGTTCCTTTCCTGTGGCACCTACACCTTGCCTGTCTCAGGGCAGCCAGAATTGTCTATCTCATTCAAGACTGTCAAACCTCTGTCAAACTTCAATAAACCAAAAATATTTAGGCGATAAAGATTAGGCTACGGTTAATGCTTATAGAGCAAGAACAGCACAACAGTTCACTAGTGTCACTGGCTTAATGGTTAGGCGAATGCACCTGTAATTGAAAGATTGCTGGTTCAAATCCCTAACCAGCAAAGCACCACTGAGGTACCCTGAGTAAAGTATCGCCCCCAAGCCCTGCTCCCCAGGTGCTGAATTACCTGGCCCCTGCTATGTCACATAGGGATTAAATTCAGAGGACACATTTCATTGTTGTGTGTCAACAATGACTACTAATCACTTTCACTAGTGACAGAGCATGGAGAGGGATCAATCAATTGTTCCCATAACCACTTAGATAATTGAGAGTCATGTGAACTGGAGTGTTTCCCATGAATATGAGTGCAGAGATCCAGAAGACCATGCAGATATGGACACTAAGACAATGGAGGGTCATGTTGACATGCATGTCATTGAGTTTAGAGGAAACTGGAGTCTGTATTGAGATCCCAGGCAGGCTCAGGTAAAGACCAACACACCACAAATAAATCCTCACTCACTTAGTGCCTTTTCACACAACAATTGTCTCAAATGTTTTTAATGAGAATTTGATGTTCAGAAGATGTTTTGGATGTGATCAATCACAGAAAGATGAGGAGCAGATCCACGCTGGACGCGACGATGGAAAAAAAAAGGTGGACTGTGTGTTTGGCTACTGTCGTCATGGCAACTGGTGCCCCACCCAAGGAGTGAGGCTTACACTTCTGCCTACTCCATCTTTTCATTCTCTGTGGTTTAAAATTTAAATTGATGTGTCAAGATTAAAGGATAGAAAGTTACGAAACCCAATATCCAAGTGAATGAGAGCCTGAGCATAGGAGAGAAATCTTAATTTTCTGCGTTCAGAGCTCATGCTCGCCAGCTCGCGCCTCTCATGGTGCTGATACTAATTGGACAGAGCTGGAAGGAGAGATATGGCATGCATCTTTAATGAAGGGCCCCTCCGCCCCCCAGCTCCCTCTCTGAGTGCCTGGCTCCGGGAGTACGCTGTGCTTTGCTGCGACTGCGGGCCTCAGCAAAATGAGGTTCTATTTTCTGCTGCTTCCTGTTCCTCGTTGCTGCGTTGCCATGGTTACGGTGTTAGCCCACGGAGTGCTGCTTCCCGTCTCAGTCGAATCTGCCGGGGCTGGATGGGGTTATCTCTCTCTCCGTCTCTTACGGCTCAGGATTTTTTTTTTTCTTTCTCGTCATGCTCCACTCCTCTTCCTGCTAATATTTTCCCGCAAAACATATCGGGTTTTGGCCTCTAAATTCGGCCTTGTGCGGTTTATACCTTTTCAAAATGCATCTATATACTTGTGTATCACCTCCATGCAGGCAATGCGACCATGGTAGGTATTGCTGATCAGATGTCCTGTGAACCATCATTTTCACTGCACACTGATTGCTGCTGTTCGGCCCTGAGTCTTGGGGATCGTATCAAAACACATACACACGTTTGTATTTGTATCTTTGTGGGGACTCTCCATTCATTTCTATGGGCAAAACTGTAATCCCAACAATGATGACTTTAACCCTTACCCAGCGCTAACCTTACCCTAAAGTAACCGGACAATATAAAAAATAATATATAAAAAGACTTTTTTAAAAAGCATTTTTAATTTTTTGATTGTAGTCACAGATTTTTATGAAATTTAGTTTCCCCTTGTGGGGACTGGTCCCCACAACATCATAATAAGAAGTTTTTATCACACTGTGGTCCCCACACTGTAACACATACATGACCCAGCGACGCGCAGAGTCACAGGCACACAAACAACAGGCAGGTGACTCAGCCCAGCTGCACTCCTCAAAAATCTTCCCGTAACACACAAAACTGGGCGTCGGGGACCATGTCGATTTTAAGACTCGGTCATGGAAAGTCTGCTTCTGCAGACGCACTCATCTGGTGAACAAAATGTGCTCGGATGAGTGCAGCAGAAGCCTGGAACTTTCTCTCCATAAACGGACGGCTCTAGGAAAAAAAAAAAATGTTAAAGTGTGGGGCCGTGCGAGAGGGCATGCTCACGAGGCGGGCGTTGGCTCGCCTGATTAAATAAAACCGGAGAAGTAAAAACAAGACTAATCCCAAGACTGGAACCCCGCTGAAGAAGAAAATGTTCAGAGAAAAGCGGCAGAGATTAAGCTACTGCCTTTAAAAGGACACGCGGGTAGTTATATATTTTCACAAAGCACAAAGACCAACAGCGGGGGCTAAACTAGGCTCATGGGGGTAACATGCATCCTTCTTTCTTCTGGTACTCATTTCTCCGGCTTAATTGGTCCTGTTTGTACAGTTTGTACAATGTGTACCTATGTGTCATCCCAAAACATGGAATTTGAATATGTGTGTGTGTATGTGTGTCTGTGTATATGTATATATATGTAGAATTGTGCAAAAGTCTTAGGCAGTCATAGAAAATGATGTTTAAAAGATCTTAATATTGGTGTAAAACTTTGCTATAATGTCTGTCAAAGTGTGTCAGCTTAACCATCTGAAAACCTCTGCTGAAGTCGCTCCAGCATTTGCAGCAACCAGCCAAAACACCCGTGCATATCTTTGACTTGACCACTAGCCCACCGCATATGGCTAATTAATACCTCACTGAGGGGTGGTAGGCTTGGAACTGATGCAGTGTTCTTATTAGGGATAGCAGTAACTTTTCGAAGAAAAGAAGAAATTACAGTTTTTATTGTGTTACTCTTAATATGTATATATTTTTGTGCAAAATTGTTTTTTCCTGGGCAAATATGTATTTACTATGAAGTATTTTTGCACAGTACTGTGTGTGTGTGTGTGTGTGTATATATATATATATATATATATGCATTTTTTTCTTTCATTTTGAAAAATGGAGGGAAGTATTTGTGGAGGGAAGTGGCCATCAGCTTGAGTCTGCCAATAAAAAATATCATTAAGCTAATTAAGCTTTTAAGGGAGAGATGCACAGTGATGATGGGCTTCTGGTAATATGACAGCTGATCATTCAAAACAGAGTCAATGTTTGGCAACTGAGTATTTATTAAATGGCAGAAGAGTGGATGTTTGAGATGGTGTGCTGAGTGACGGGCCATCTCAACTGTGCAGAAGGACATTTCTAACACCCCCACAATGCAATAAGCGGGGGACGCAGAACTGAAACCAATAACACAAAGGAATTCAGACTGAGCATCATATGCTGAATATTGCACATCAATTTAAAGGGGAATTTAAAGACCTTAGGAGAAATAAATACAGCTAAATATGTTTTGGGGGTGTTTACGGATGTGGCCTTCCCTTTAAATGACCGCATCCTGAGCAACAGCACGGGCTAGACCAAGGTTCAGGACCTGCGCATCAAGGTAGCGCTCAGCAGGTACAGAGTACCTGAAAAAAACAAGCACTGCTCTTTAAGCATTCACTACATCTCATATACACTTTTGTTATAAACATTGAATTCCATTTTTTTTGGACAAAAGCCTGCCAGTTGAATTTTCAGACACATCCGTCATGAACTGAGTACATAAGAGATTGCCTGAGAGTCAGTATTAAAAAGAGGGAGAGCTTACCTATGACTTACCTATGACATACCTATGACTTACCTATGACATACCTATGACTTACCTATGACATACCTTGGCTGTGCAATGTTCTCCAGAGCATCATTTTCGTCCTGCTGCTGGGTGGCTCTCAGTCCTCAGCACGCACCACACGCTGCTCCATCGCGTGAGTAAACACGTAAATAAGATTTCACAAAGTATGGCTGCCTGTTGGCTTACTTTGTTATTTTCTTTAATATTTATATATGACCAAGTTGAGCAGCTGGAAGATGGATGGATTTAAACATGGGAGGAGTTTATTAGAATCACTATATGGCTACACTATACAATATTTGTTTGTTTTTTTTTAACAAATTTACAATATATGAGTGATTTTTGGTTTTTGGTCTTAGGTAGAATGGCGATCTGAAAAAAAATATTTGTAGATTTACTGAGTCTTATAATTCAATGCCAGTTATGGTAAATGAATTGGTAAAAAAGGCTTGTTTTATGAATGCAAATAGATGTTTATGGACTTTTACTGAAGTATTTCTACTCAAAAGGACAACCTAGTACCTGTGAACTAGTTATGATGTTGGTGCACAACACTCCTGCTCGATGTGACCAAGATCAATGATAACGTTACTTTTAAAGGATAGTCAATGAACATAAGTAGCAGAAAAGCAATCAGATTTAACAGAAGTAAGCTCTATTTATATAAGGCAGGGGTGCAGAGCAGTGAGTATCTATGTCAGATACTTTATGTTGGTTTTAGCAAAGCTGAATCTGCGAGTCAGTCAACATTTCCCAGTGCAGAAGTTTTAAAGCAGCTGTGAAGCTGGACTGGAAACATCCCGGAGGATCGGATTCCTGTGGAACATACGAATAAAACATGAAAGCTTCCGTCTGACCTCCCAGTGCAGGACGTATGGTATGCTGCCTTATCTGATGGTCGCGTGTCTCGAATTCTGACAACACTGACGTTTTTGCTAAGAGCTGAGATGTGAAGACTGCAGCAAGCTGTTAAAAATACCAGTAAGATTAATGTTAATTAAGACGTTAGGCTTCTCCATTCCAGCTCCATGGATGAATCTGCCGCCTTTCTTGCAGGACCATATATAACAGAGGCAGCTTTTCATTCCTTCAGAGCACTTCTCAGGTGCTTGATTTAACTAATTATCTTTCTAATTGAGGTAACTTATAGTGTCCCTGCTCAGCGCTGAGGCCGTTTAAAGACCCCGGGACTATGCCCTTAGACCACACTGATGCACTTAATGTGTGGCAAGGGATACCTGTGACTCATTAAGCCCCATGGGGCACCGGGCTGG
>JAODJU010000040.1:2985218-3001926 GCA_026776725.1 Gnathonemus echidnorhynchus | reverse complement strand
AAGCAGGATTAAGGGAAAGTCTGACTTATTTCGACAAGTCTGGCTCATTTAAGTGGAAATTCCGTTCCATCAACGTGACTTAAATGAATCCCCGCTGAGCTACCATGGTAACTTAGGTGAGTGAACAAGTCTGCTCCGGACCAGGTTAACTGTCTCGCTTAGTTCAGCGTTGTCTCAAAGAACGTCCGACGTGTGGGAACAGATTCCCAAAAGATCGTTCCCTCGGACGAAATTCCGCAATCTTACTACTCGTGTCATCTTTTCTGAAGTAATCCTCTGCGTGATACTTCCATAATATGGAGAACAGAGCTGAGACTGCTACATAATCAATATAATAAAGCCTATAAAATCACGTCTTAGCATTCCAATTAATTCCAAAATAATTACAGTAAAATCTCACATATAACGTAATTTCGCGTAATGGACAAACAATTTAGGTAGGACCGCTTTTAGCTGTAGTTTTGTTCGGCTATAACGGATATGCAGGCTCCGCCTACAAGGCGCGTGGCGTGCCAGTGATATCCAGCGCAGATATATAGTCGGGATTATTAATAGTCACGCATCTGCTCCGGTAAAGTTGGATTATTACATGTACAATATAATAATCTATACCCCCCAGTGTCTCCCCACCACCTGAACTTGTCTGGTTGTTTGCTTTAGTCTTGTGAGGCCCCACAGCCGCTGTGCCCAGGCTCTGCTCGCTAATGCCCCACAGCCGCTAATGCCCCACAGCTGCTGTGCCCAGGCTCTGCTCGCTAATGCCCCACAGCTGCTGTGCCCAGGCTCTGCTCGCTAATGCCCCACAGCTGCTGTGCCTAGGCTCTGTTCGATCTCAGGGACGGTACAAAGACCAGTGAAACTTACACCTGTCCAGGCGGCCATGACTTTTGTAAAGAGAAAAAAAGCTAATGACAGTCAAATGCTAAAATATGAACGTATTTTTAGCGCCTAAACTTAGTGTGTACTGGTTTTCCTTCCAACTTCAAACTTCAATAATTAAGCAGGCTGAGCAGGTTGTTGAATTTCAAAAGTCTTTTGAAATATCTTGACATTTCTGAATTATTTTCACAATGTTTTGAAGGTGTGTGTATTCATTTTTCCTCCTCTAAAATAATGGTATTAATAACAGCAACTGCCCTAAAAATAACAATAATAACACAAAAATATTTATATTGCTTAATAGTGCATAACTCCTGCATAATTATGTGACTAAATTATAATTCTGTTTGAGTGTGTATTAATTTGTCCAGCTCAGGTAGCATAAAGATCATTTGCTGAAATATTCTAACACTGTTCTTATATGATCTGTATCTTGTTGGCAGCTGACAGATGCAAACTGAGTCTATGATTATTTTTGTTTTAAAGCTTTTCTAAAGTCTTTCAGGTCTCAATGATCAGAATCTTGACTGGAACCAAAACAGGCAAATACTGTTGATACTCCAGAACCTGGCTTTAAAACCTGACTGTGTCCTATGCACTTTGACTGTCATTATGGTCCACCAGGTCATATTTCCACCCAAGAGTCTGTAGATGCTGCTGGTCATGGGGCTTCCCTTGACGCATGTCAGTGACATCACTACTTTTCATCACTTCCTCAATTCAAGCACAGGCTATAATAATAGATGGATGACAGTAATGTTGTCCTCCTGCCCACCGCTCGAGCATAAACGCAATGCCAATGCAGGACTTCAAGGTTCACGCCTTCCAAAGGTCCACGGCCCCCAGTCATGCCACTCCTCATTTACATGGTTGGTCAGCTGACCTGTGGTTAAAGGCAGAACATCTACGAAGCAGGGACACCACTGTCTGTGTCACTCAAATATCAAAGAATCGTGTCAAACCAGCCAATAATTAGCAGTCAAGGCTTGTTTTGTCTTCATCACCACACATACCCAACCCCCCCGCTCACCCAGGCACGTTCTGAAACCGCGCCTACGGGGGCTGGATAAAAATATGTAATGAGATCCAACCTGCTACACGGTATGAAAACATATGCACACAGTGAAGTCATCTCCGTCCTGGTGTCTTGATAAGATCTTCAGACAAGTGTATTTTTTTATTTAAAAAAAAAAAAAACAGGGCAGTTCCTGGTCTTAATTCATAGGTCTTTTATAGACGGTTATACGAGCCTTGCTGCTTTCACAAGTCCAAATTCCGCTCTGCCTCGGTTCTGCCTGCCCCACAAGGTTGCCCCCCTCTGCCACTTGGCAAAGGTAATATGCAGACAAATTAATTTTGTACGAGGCTTTTAACAAGACTTATGTTGGTCAGTTTCAGATTTTATCTTCATGGGTATTTTACTGAAGCAATTCAAATGAGTATTTTGCTCACTTAAAAAAGTTTTCAGTGACTCTGTCAGCCAATAGCCACTGACCGTTATGAGCGGTTGTTTTCTTTGCTCTAAGGGCATCAATACAAAATTTAACCCATTTTTCTGCTCTTGAATCTCACATGAATTTGTCACATTTACCTGCATGTAACACTCAGCCAATTCTGCAAAACAGTGTATTTAAATTAGTTTGTCACGTCTTTAACAAAAGAATTATTCTTTTAAAGCTAGCAGTGTAATGTAAAATGTTTTTGTGCTAGCTGTAATCATGTGTACTGTACGGAGATGATACGTATGACAGTTTTCGCTGATATTTGCCAGGGGTGTGGCTATGCAGCATGTCCAAACGCCCGGGCCAGGATGGCATCCTGGTAACGGCACTAACTTTTGTATTGACCCTTCAGAAAGCTGGGACGGGCCCCCAGCTGGGTAACTGTCCGCAGCTCACTCAGGCTCCAGCCAGGTGTCCAATTTTGCCTGGCGCTTTAGAGCCACTGAAGTCGATTTTGCGCTTCTCAGATGCAACTTCAAGCGGCGGAGCTGGGGGGCAGCACTGAGCAGCCAGGCAGCCTCCAGCTAACTCACACGTGTAGGAAAAAAATTAATCAGACCGTGTAGCAAACCATGGAGTTGCAAGCAACATTTAAGTGATCTATTACGCGATGGGCTGTACCGCTCTACAACTCAAATCTGAATTATGCTTTAATTAATGCAAGTAATTAGGATTAGTGGCCATAAATGCTGCTTAGCTGTTAGATTTGGCTAAAGCACATTTCAGAAACCAAACACAAAAGCAATCTGTGGGTAAAAGACAGGCACAGAAATTGCATCAGTTGCCAGACTGTTATATGATCAAAAGCTAAATTAACCTACTTGCAATTAAAAATTGAAGTTTGTCCGAGGAACCACATTCTAAGGCAGTCTGGAAGTGCCTGACGCGATGTTTATGTCGCAACCGGTCAGAAATAGACCTGTGACAGGAGAGCAGTTAGGCTTGTGCCCTTGAGCAAAGTAATTAACCTGAATTGCCTCATTAAATGGGTGGAGGTGTGAAAGAGAAGTGAGCTCCACCGGTGGCTCTGTGTGAAAGGGATTATTAAGCCAACAACTATTATAAGGAACTAATGGGGCCTAAAGAATATAGCAACGCTAGCACCTGTGTCTTACATGTAGAGCACAGGCTTACATATATGTAACTAGCACAGGCTGATTTGCATGTAGCTGGCACAGGCTGACTTACATGTAGCTAGCACAGGCTGACTTACATGTAGCTAGCACAGGCTGATTTGCATGTAGCTGGCACTGGCTGACTTGTGTAGCTAGTACAGGCTGACTTACATGTAACTAGCACAGGCTGATTTGCATGTAGCTAGCACAGGCTGACTTACATGTAGCTAGCACAGGCTGATTTGCATGTAGCTGGCACAGGCTGACTTGTGTAGCTAGTACAGGCTGACTTATTTTCAATGCAGCCGTTGAAATGTTCCAGCTCTCTGGCTGGTAATCAGGAAGTGACTCACAAAACAAGTCTGTGATATGGTCTGTGGACAGAAAAGAGTCTGACTTTATTTGTGGCTGCAGCAGTATAAGGCACAATCCATTGTTCTTTTATGCTGTTTTCACATTTTCAAACACAAATGCTATCAAGAAAAAAAATGTACAGAAGACATGAAAGCTTTAAACATCACCCATCCATTCATCCATCACTCCATCCCTCCATCTTCCAACCACATCTCCAGAGCATGATTTGTGGGGCAGTTTTGAAAAATTACAAATAAGTTGCAACTAAAGATTAATATGAAATGTAGCATTTCGATATTAAAGACTTACTCCGGTTGGGATTCAGAACAGACCCACATGAAATGGGGATGGTAGCATATTATGTGGGTTATGGGGTTAAACAAACTGGGGGAGAGGGGAAAAAAAACAGAAGTCAGCTTCTACACAACGGGGAAAAGGAAGGGAAGGGTCTGGGTACCCTGAGTAGAATGTGCGTGAGTGTGAGCCCTCAAGACAAAACCACAGCTTTTTTAACACTATCTGTGATTAGGCACAGCTGACTAACAGGGCTCGTCACCTGACTTTGTACAGACGTCCGTGGCACCTCCCAAAACACATACAGTACTTCTAATAGTGTGGTTGTGGGAACGACCAAAAGACCCTGAGTATCTGACTTGGACCAGCAGCAAGCCTAGCCGGTTATGACCACCAACAAAGCGGCGCGTGGAACCATTCAAATATTAAAATCAGCCACAGAAGCTATCGGCTACCGGTGGTTAGAGCAGGTGTGGCATGATTTTCTCATATTCCTTCTGGTTTGGAGCCTTGCAGACTGTTTAATAAGCTGTGCTAATGCGTGCTGACTTAGACGGGACCTTGAAGCATTGCAGTGGGCGATCCAGAGCATATGAAATTGTGCACCGTGCTTTTATTGCAAAATTTTCCATTGTTATATTTTTTGTTTAAAGCACTCGATGTAACTACACTATGCTCTGATTAAAAATTGAACATTTTCCGGCTGTTCTTTGTGTCCCTTCCGTCTCTCTGTCTCTCTCTCTCTCTCCTTGTGTCACCTTCCCTGGGTATCTTTCGCTCCCTGGCTTTCCCTCCCCACCCCCTCACACTCAGCTGCTGTCAGCAAGAGCAGAAAGCTGGGAGGCCCGTGGGAATGTTGCCGTGGCAACGCCCGCCACTCAATCCCATCTCGGATGTAAATGACCTCAAATTTTATTAGCGCACAATTTCCTTGAGATCCCTACAGCTCTGTCTCCTTTTCCGAGCATCTCCAGCGATCGCTGCAATACCACCGAGTTTCTGCGATTCGTTTTTGTTTTCAAAAGAAAGCCGTACCGCACCAGACAATATTTGCATGCTTATGCATATTCATTATTTTTTTCGTTGAAAGAAAATTAAAAAAAGATGCCACCTGCATGTGGCCACCATCCTATTGATGTAGCGTGACTCCTGTGTATAAAAACCGGCTTAATGATAAATTCACCAAAACAACGTAACACATATGGAAGAGTGCATGGGTGTAAACGTCGGATGGGATGCCACACGTCTTCCGTATCAGAGAATAGAATAATAATTATCCCCCTCAGCTCCCCACGAGCGTATCAGAGCCATCGTCAGCTCATATTTAGTATAACGATTTGCGAGGAAAGTTTTCAGGTCGCTGTAACACAACCAATTAAAATGTAGCTATGTTTTGTTTGGGAAGCAAACAGCCCCAAAAATCTTTTTCATTGCAGTGTCACGGCTGTTCACAGCGCCCCCACCTCCAGCCTCGGTTTCCAGCTTTGCAGTGTCCTCCTGCGGACTCCAGGATGAAGGTATTTTGCCTTTGATTTTACAGTTCTCCCTCTTGTAGACACAAACATCCCAGAAAAATGTGTATTGAACCAAATGCTTTGCCCTCCTTTAATGTAAAGCATTGTACGGGAGGCTTGATGAAAAGGGTTACATGTGAGATGTTCACCTGAAGCGCACTGTCAGTTGTCATATTTCTACTGTGTAGAGTAATAAATGGAATCACTCAGGAAAAGCTACATCAAACATACTCCCAGGTGGGTCAGAAATGGTAGGAAGTCCCAGTGAACCTCAGGAAGTAACATGGGAAACAGGAAGTATGGTTTGTGCCGAGAATCTGAATTGCCACACTGGCCATCTGTGAAAACCACCCCAGAAAATGCAAGCTGGTTTGTGCACCCGCACATGGGCCATGGAGCTGGACCACTCTTGCTCTGTGATGATGTCTACTTGGTATCAACAGGACTGGGGCCAGAACTGAGAGAATGACACTCATCCTTTGCATGCCATGTCACTCAGTAAGGTATCAACATGAAGGCTCACAGCTGACTTCTGGGAAGTGAAGGGCAGAGTCTCGGAGAAGACCTACCAGAAATGGGCATTTGAAATAACATAAGAAAGGTGTGATTAGTAATAGCTTTTAAAGCAGTTTTTGGTACACCCCCTCATTTGAGGGCTTCACCCAGGCTTCAAATTAACCTTTGACCTTCCGTTCCTCAGAACCTCAAGGGTATCGGATTTTAAAGGCACCTCAGACATGAAAGACTGTAAATCCACTGCTCTGTGCCGTCAGCCCCGATGAAAAGGGAGGCTTTCTTGCTTTTCTGCTGCTACCAGGAACCAGATATGCTCCAAAAAGCCACTTCAGATCCACTTATGGGACGGCCAGCTGCCACCGATTTCTCAGCCTTAAAGCCCACATGCTCGGCTTCCTTCGAAATTTGGTTAACGCCCCATATGCTGCGGCTTGCTGTGAAAATGGGTGTTACCAACGAAGACGTCAGTGTCACATGCTGGAAATTTGGGCTGAGCGGGGCTCCTGCTGAAATTCCACAAATAATCACAAATACAATCCATCCACCTGTTACAGACTCTGTGGTTGGGATCGCACAGGACAATACAAATGACAATTTTTTTAGAGCTTTATTTAAAAGCGTTTTTAACGCGTATTGTAACAAGTATGCAACCCAGCAGCAACCACCCGTTTCTTTACCTTCACAAAGAAGTGCACCAGCAGGTGTTTGAAGTTTTCATCTATGCAGGTGTTTTTTATATATAAATTAAAGACCAAGAATATACTACGGTGTACAGCTAAAAAGGTGCAGAGGCCTTACAAGCTGCTTTTCCGTTGCTTTTCTATAAAAGGAATAATAATTAAAATTGCAAAGCTAGCACCTTAGTTTTTCCCTATGACAGAATAGAAATGTTTTATCGAAACTTTAACGCCCTTTGCAGAATTGAAAGTAAGAAAAAGCCTGATCTTAATATAGCTAAATAATATAGTTTATATAGCTAACATAGCTAATATAAGCTAATATAGCTTAATACAGCTATGTATTAGCGATGTAAAATATTGCATTTGCATAACTTGCGATGTTGGTATTAATATATACCAGCCCTAATAATATAGTACAGCCATTTAATGACATCACCACGTTGTGATGTCATTTGGCACCGGTACCAGTTTTTAAAGCAGTGGAAAACCAACATCTTGAAGTACTATGCTTTGGTTCTCAAAGTAGAAAAAGAGTGCCCTTAGGGGTAGCACTTTCACCTTACACCTCCAGTGTGTGTCTGTGTGTGCATGTCCTGAGATGAACCATGCCAGGGGTATACCCATGCTGTGTGCCCTATCCTGTATGGGACAGGCTCCAAGCCCTCGTGTGACCCTACATAGGAAGACTGATGGATTAAAATTAGACATATACTTAAATGAATCATACCTTGTAAACACCTCGTACCATGTTCAAGTTCTGCAAAACCATGGAGCCAGAGCAGGTCATGTTGGTGCTGTGCTAAATAAGGCATCCAATATAATTCACTCCATTTTTTTAAGTCAATGACATCACCTTTTTTACTTTTTCTGATAAGAAGGTGTCTTGAATAAGAACTGCATAACGCTGCATTTAGCCAGTGAAGCAGCGTGGTCTGAAATTACAACCAGTATCCAGCAACTTCTGAAACACCCTGCAGTTCATTCCAGCACGGCATTCACACGATGACGGTAGAAAAATAGAAGGGACCAGTCAGATCCCAGAGCCAGTGGGAGCCTTTGAAACGGACAGAGAACGGCATAGGTACTGTGACAGCCTCCCAGTAAACACACCCTCCTGGAATACTAAAACCACACCAAGGTGCAGTACGGCTGACGACTCTTCTCTCCGGTGCCCGTGTGGTACCCACGGCCAGTTTGACGGCAAAGGAGCAAACGTGCCAAGCTGTCTGTGCCTGCAGCCCCCACCAGCCACACCCCCCACCCCATCACCCACCTTATCAAGACTTCCCAACCGTGGCAGGCCGGCGTTCCTGCAATTAGGGGCTGATAATAATGGCATTAAGCAGGCACTCGCTGCTGACCAGCTGCTCAGGGAGGACGGTCTCCTTGTCACACGCCCTCACACGCACACCCACACACGCCCACCCCATCCCCGCCGCCCCTGCTGGACCCACCCTCAGCTGACCATTAGCACAGACATTGGTCGCCTTCCTCAGAGGTTCGATTCCGCTTGTTAATCGCGCCCATGTGCATTCCCATATTAGCATGTGTCATGTCGGGGTCACGACCTCCGCCGGTGGGTAATGAGGAGAATCTCGCCTCTGGGATGTTCGGCTCGGCCTGATGTGAGGTCCGTCCTGGTGCGATGCTGATTGGAAGTCAGCTGTCAAAGACCAAAAGTGTGTGTATGTGTGTGTGTGGGGGGGGGGGTCTGTATTTACCGCATTGTGGGGACCAAATGTAACACGATATAAACCTCAGTTTCAATAATAATAAAAAAATCTCACCGCAATGAAAAAAAACTACAAAAGGCAAAAGCTGTGTATTTTGTCCGGTCACTTATGGCTAAGGTTATGGCAGGGTAGGGGTAAAGGGTGTCAGGGTTGGGGTTAAGATACATTCACACCATGAGCAGCAAGAGCATCAAAGCCACCAGAAGTCATTCATTCTCTGTGGGAGGGCGGTGGTCAACGTGGACTGCGAGAGCGTCAAATAAAGTTAAAGCTGGGATAACATTATGGTAATGAGCTATGATGGATTTCGGCTGCAACCAATCAGAATGTAGAGGTGCTCCCATAAAGAGAGTTCCACAAAACACAAGTCTGTAAACTTTTGTTCCGACCAAACAGTTCTGTCGGGGTATGCGTCACCTCATGGTATTTTACCCTCTAGATTCTGTAAAAAAATACTTGTGTTTAGGTGGCATAAAACTACGCGTTTAAAAAACCAACGGAGACATGCATTTTTATACCGCAACAACACGGTATAAATATACATGTTAAAAGGGTCTTTCAGCACTGAGATACACCTATAGGCTAATGCTTATCTATTCAAGGGCGAAGGTTTCAGTCTGCAATGCATTATATTGGTTGCTGTATGATATCTGGGCTTGTAATCATAGCCACTGAAATAAAATTTTGTGAAAAATTCAATGAAGAGGTTTTACTGTTCTGACTGATATGCTGAATTAATATGTCTGACTTGGAGCAAGTCAAGAAAAAGGAGCAAAGTAGTCAGGAACGGAGTTCAAGACTCAGACAGCCCAATATAAAACTATATAAACAACACTGTGATTATACGTTTCCATTAACATATCCATTATCTAATCTAATGAACGCAAATTCTTACCTACACACTTTAATTTTACGTTCATGCATTTTACTGGCGCGTTTCACTTATATCATTAGATGTTTGAAATTATCGGTGATCCAGATGTGTTGGTGCAGTGAAGAATATTTTAGTAGAAAAAAAGAATGATATCACGCAGTATATTGGCGCCATAGACTGCAAAATAATGAAAATCGTCAGTAACTTCAACGTTACTTACTTATAGCAGTAGTGCTTGTCTTAACGTAATTACATGTTCTTTGACAAATTATATCCTACTGTATATGCAGTCTGGCCCAAGTACATCAAATAAGTTTGCCAGACTTAGCATTGCGAACAACCTTGTCCCCGCCTACTCTGTCTACGTCAGAGAGCGTCCACGGGTTACGCTCACGGAGAGGAATGGGGAGTCTCCACAATGATAGGGGTATATGAACTGTGCGCGTGTGTATGTTCAGTTTCAGTGGAACAGGCCACACATGGCTGTCCAAACACTAAGTTTGCGCTTGTTTCCTTTCAAACAACGCAATGTAAAACATGCACTTTGAAGATGACCCTCGCTCTTTGTGTTGCATTGTGATCAGGTGAATAAAAAAAAAATATATGAAATGTAACAAAATGAAATATTTACCTGATCATGTATATCTATGCATGGAAGTCAATAGTAGTAGAAGGTCGTTTTCTCTGCAATTACTTCTTTAAATGCATGATCTGAGAAATCTGTGACAGCGGATCCTAAGAAGAGCATCAGCAACTGTTTCTCTCCAATTAAAATAAATAAATAAATAAATAAATAAATAAATAAATAAAAAACACACTGAGATTTCCATTTCTGTTCTCTAGGTTTTACATAAGCCGGTTAGCCAGCTCACACTCTGTGTTCATACTGAGAAAATGCGGTATTCTGAACAACAGAGAGGCATCTTCTGTTGGGGATCTTATCATTCAAGTTACTGCATATCAGAGGTTAGTATTTCATAGAAAGCCGCTGCATTAAGCAGCATCGTTAATCGCGTGCATCCCACAGTGACAGGAAAGTGCAGGAGCTCGTTTTGGGTGTAAACGCTGTGCAGTCAGCAGGTATCATGGGCCAGAGAGTGTCATAGACTGGCAGCTTCAGCTTCTATGAGAAACTGATACTGTTGGACCTTTGGGCCTGGTGCTTCATCAGATAATGACAATAAAAACATCCATTTGTAAAAGTAGATAACCGCTAAAAATATATAAAAAAATAATATCAGAAAATGCCAGTGAGTCAGTACAGGAGGTTAGAAGAGGGATAGATGTATGTTAAAAAAATGTGCAGCATAAACAACTAAAAAATACAATGAACACACTAGACTAGAAGTAAAAACTGTTTCATATTGACAGTGTGATGTCAGCAACATATTGAAATAATTTTTCAGAAAAAAAAAACAAAAATTTATTTATTTATTATGAAAACAACCTAATGTTCCCTAAATATCATTCATCTTCACCGAAACCACTGGTCTTCAGACACCAGTTATCACGCTCTCAGTGAAGACCCTTTGATTAATGGCCAAAGTATCTTTTTCCGAAATGCACACACACGCCCAAACCAATGTGGTATCTTCACTAAGTACGTACAAATCTGTGGGGAATCCCAACAGCATTTTCTCTAGATTATCCACTTGCTTCCATTCCAGGGAGTCAGATAAAAATCTGAACTAGTATTTCCACGTGGATGCGATTCGATATGAATGCATAATGCATGTATTTGGACAGAAAATGCTTATATTTTCATGCTAGGAAACTGCCAGCATTACTTTACTACACAATAATGACAGAACTTCAATAAAACAATTACAGAGACACATGAGTATATTCAAATCAATTTTTAAGACCCTTTTACCACATATATACATTATTGGGATTGAAGAGGGGAATGAATCCTGTATATGAATCTGTCCTTTCATTTTCCTTTTTACTTATATATGAAATGCAGTGTTTTTTCCTACCATTTTTGCAGTAATAGCATGACAGCCAGCTATGTCACATGCATGTCACATACTTGCATACATAAAAGTTTTCCTTCGGCTTATATCAAGACAGATTCTGTTTGTGTGTTCGAGACCCATCTGGAGGACCTATTTCACTGCAGCACATGCTCACAAAGGCTGCTTCCTGTCGTGACTGGGCCTGTCCATAGGCCAGATGGCTCCAAGGTTTATCCAGATTAGTACCAGTGAAAAACAAACTCTCCCTCTCCCGGCTCCCTGTCCAACTCCACCGGCGCAGCCCCCTCTGCAAGCAGACTCTGACCGGTGCTGAGCGGGACAGACTTCGCCGCGGCAATGGCAAATTCCGCGGAAATCCGGCAAGTGGTGAGCAGAATTAATGAATGAATTTAGATGGCTGCAGTGATCAAGTCAAAAATTATTACACTGTCAATCATCCTCAGTTCCACTCACTTACTGAATTAATGAGAAACCAACAACAGCTATATAAAATCAACTAATAAAGGAGAATGACAATTTAATTAATTGTAATGTAAACAATATCTTCCCACTGTGGAAGCAATATTATTGTTACAGAATATCAGATATTGGTGTCTGTCACTGTTTAATTTAAACCAAAATTGCAGCAAAGGTACAAATTGGGGTGAAAACCGTGTTAATTTGTTTAATTAACCTTAATTGGTTATCATCCAAAATCAAAGATTTCTAACAATTTTTAGTTAACAGAAATGAGACCTTAACACAAAAGTTATACTAATACTTATATCTCGCAATATGTTGACTTTTTTGCCTAATTTAAAAAACCAATACTAACCCTGCTCCTCTGTGTCAGAATATGACTGCACTCTAGGTTTTCTCTCAGGGTGGCTAGAAGGTGAGACTCAGACCCCTAAAGACTGAAAAGCCAACAGCCCAGGGGACATCACCCCGCAGACTCAATTCACAAGATTCACACCAAGGTCACATGATTTTTTTGGGAAAATGCTGATATAGTTTGTAACAATATACAGGAAAAAAGATAATTTGCATTGACACTAGAATAGCCCCACTGATTTGATTCACTTTTATAAAAAGGTTTTTGTTGCACTCTGGCCAGGCTGTTTCATCTAGACCCATCAAAATGCCGCACTCTCCCCGTCCGCTGTGGTTCCGAGGCATAGCTGTGCGAATGTCACTTCCTCAGAGTCCCGCTTTACACCAAAAGGTGGAGAGAAAGAGTACAAGGAAATTTCTCCCATTTTTTTTTGTAAGAGCACAGGCCTATACCTTCCCACACCATTAGGGGCATGCTATACCGTCAATTTATAGCTGAAGTCATACAAACAGATCCATCTCTATGCTTGTATTTTTTTCTTTTCCATTTCTACTACCGTGAAGACTCTGCATAATAAAATAGCATGCAAGCAATGCTAGTGTTTACGCAGGCAAACCTGAGCAGCCGTGATGCTGTAGACTTTTACATAAATGCATGTAGTCACACATATAATTAATTCCCACAATAATCAAGCACCCAGGAGGCTATGTAATCAATCAATCTGAGCGCTGCTGAAATCAAACCTTTCAGCGCCACTTTACTGCTTTTAAGTGAAAAAAATGCAAGGACTGAATGATCTGCTGTAACTTTTTAATAACGGACGCCATGAGTACGAAATGAGACAAAGACAGAGAGAGGCGAGAAAAGCAATTCGTGGTTTCATCAGTATCTACAATTGCACATAACGTTCAAATGGTCCATTTCAATTCTGGAGAAATAAGGGCTCCAAAGTGTTATTTTGACTGCAGACTTGCATGCTGTTGCCCCTCTAGATTCTCAGTTAGGACAAGGGCGGCTGCACCGTGGCTAAAATTCAGACAGGAAGCGGAAGTAGGTGCCAGTCCTAAGAGGGGGCAGCGGGGGCTGAACGGAAGCGTATCATGTGGGTTATTGTGTTTCATGTCTCAGCAAGAGTATTGCATACAGTCTGACTGTCCAGTACAATTTCTAGAAGCAAAGAAGCTTTATACACAGCTGGCAGTTTAGAATAAAGGGCTTGCAGCACCGGAATGGTTGCAGGTTTGAGTCTCATGTGGTACTCTGCCATGAATCTGGGCCAGGTAGAGGGCCTGAACTGTGCCAGTAAAACAGTCAACTGTTCACATGTATCAAAAGTTGCAACTTTGGAAGTTATGATATTATAAAAAAGACACTTTAGGTATCCAACTAGGTAATGTACTGCTATCCATTCATCTTCCAACCAATTAGCCTGGGCAGGATTGCAGGGGGTCTGGAGCCTATCTCAGGCAACACAGCAGACCAGGCTGGGGAACACCCTTGACAGAATGCTAGTCCAGGAGGGCCCACACAGAAAGGTGTCACATTTCTTGAGGTTGCCAATCCTCTACTAAGCCTCCTTGACAAATTATTAATATACTCATTCAGCTGCTGCATTGTTTTCATGTAGGTGCATCCTTACTATGTAGCTGAATTTGTTGGCTTTGTTTGTTTCAACGGTGACTTTCTAATCTTTTAGCCTTAATGAAATATTGCTGTCATTGTGCTGATTTTTCTCCCCAATCTGTATTCCATTCATATTATTTATGATTATTTTAAATTATTATTCATGCAAATTATTCTAGTTCATAAGTCAGCACATTAGTAGTCATAAGTCATGTGGTGTGACTTTAATTGAAAAATAATTCCTCTTTTCCAAAACCTGAGCTTTGCTGAATTGTTGAAAATAAAGGGTTTTACTTCATAAAAACCTTTTTTTTTTTTGCAAAAAAAACACCAGTTTTTCTAAAAAATGTTATTATAAATCAGAATTTTCTTAATATATTTAGAAAGACCAGCAATTAATGGATCGACGCCCATATTGGGTTTAATGGAAATATTTCTTGAATCTATTCATCGTGCTTTGGCTTTAAATCCATCCATCCATCCATCCTCAAACCACTTATCGTCATCTCTTCTGTCGGAGGGCCTGGAGCCTATCCTCTGCTTTAAATCGAGTACACTTTAATTTTATCAATTTTATTTTTCTACCATGGCCACCCTCGTTACTACTGGAGCCCTTTGTTTTTCTAAGCGTATATAACACTATTCTTTTTCTGATTAAGTGCTATGTAGAATGTTACGCATTTAATATGCCGCACGAAAGGCGCGGATTTCTAGGTAGTCCTTCCTATGAGTTCACATTGCTTATTGATCGTGGATATATAATGGCCCAGAGGAGGATAAACTGGGAGCCAGTATCAGGCTCTTAATGATGCTATGGCCAGGATTTAAAGCCCCTCCCTGGCTGCACAGCCCAGCCCAGGCCCAGCAGGTGAGCCCCTCTGATGTTCATTTATTTTTCTCTAACTAAATGACATGAATGCACCTGAAGATGATCATTTCTGGCCACTTGCTTGCAAGCAGTTTCACATTTTTTACTTGCACTTCTTGTGAGCTGGCCTCAACAAAGGCAGCCTTCACATTTTAACAAGCATGTCTGTAGCCCACCCCAGATTATCTTAAGAACATCAGACAAGCATAGAATCTGTTAGCCGTATGAAACCTGGGCATTAATGAACATCGTACGATCACCCAAGTCCAATGTGTGTTATAATGAACAAAAGTCAAATCGTGTTTGTTCTAGTTACAAAGACTGCAGGGGTGTTTTTCTTGACCATTGCTTAACGAAACAGTTCTTAGTGTGAGGCTACATTAGCGAAGTCTATGCAGAGGGAATCTGGAGAGTGCTGGAGGTGCTACCTTGTTCCTTTGACCTGACCTTGTCATGTCAGTTCCTCTTCCAGAAGGCAGAGATCCTCATTTCCTGAGAGACGGCTCACCAAATCAATGTTCTTTGTTTTCGCATGTGCCAATCAAACAGAATCACACCAATGGCCCCACTAGAAGCCCCTTGTCCTTCGCTCCTTCGACCTAGAACACTAATCAATGTGTTCTTTTCCATCTTCTTCCAGTTCCTTTGATTAAGTCTTTGCAGACTGCATAGCAATAGGTTGGGAATATAGAAACACCTGAGCAGCATAGAATTTGAATGTTACTCCAACAGGAAATTCAGCCTACATTCAGGTATTTGAATGCAGTAGAATCTGGACTACACTGCCTACTCACATTTGTATGTGAGAAATCTTCTCTTGTTTTACTATTACAGTTATATGCAGACTTGCACTGTATTCTGAACAAAAGTAGCACCAAATAAATATGTAAATAAATGTAAAAGGATATTTTTTCAAGCTAAT
Source organism: Gnathonemus echidnorhynchus (assembly GCA_026776725.1). NCBI lineage: Eukaryota > Metazoa > Chordata > Actinopteri > Osteoglossiformes > Mormyridae > Gnathonemus > Gnathonemus echidnorhynchus. Next base: position 2,986,259 of record JAODJU010000040.1, on the reverse strand, counting down.
TATACAATAAACTCAGGAGACACCTCAAAGGATAGTCATATACTGATTATATACACTCACTGGCCACTTTATTAGGTACACTGGTACCGGATTGGACCCCCTTTTGCCTTCAGAACTGCCATAGGATGAAAATCTGATTTTACCTCAGGAGAATTTGGTACATGGAAGTGACATACCATTATTCTCAAACACTGTCATCCCCTCTTTCAAATATAAATCACACATATGTAAAAGAAGGTGGTAAAATGGGCTGATTCAAAAATCCTAGACTGTTACGCAACTGTCTTAACTACGCCCCCAAAGTTAACATACACCATCCCACTTTCAAACCCAGTGGACCTGCACAACCTACAACATACATTTACATCTCTTGAGGGGCTTGCATGCACATTTTCCACAAGTGCACCTGGTGAGGAAAAAAAAAACTGAACCATTGATGTAAAGTTATTTATTACCAGTAGGCTAAGAAGGTAAGTCCTATTCAGGGGTACAGTACGTTTCCCAAAAGCCCCCATTTCCAGATTACACAGCTGGAACGGTCCAGTTGCATGATTCCAACTATGCATTTGAGAAAGGTTTCCCAGGTTAGCAAGGAAGAACTAAACAACATTACAAAGTGTGGGATACTAACATTGAGCAGAGGATTCTACACTGCCTTTTGGGTTAGCTAAACAAATATGTAATCAATACTGAAGTAAAAAAATACATTAAATAAAAGCAGCCCAAATTCATTACAAACAAGACATTTATGAGCTGCTCAGCTTGCCATTAGGAGTTCTTGATAAAAATTGCATGATGAAGCTGGCATCGTAAAATCATTTGATGTCTGAGATGCAAAATAATTAGTGTTCTTGTTACAATGCTAAAAAATGAAAAGTTATGACTATATCAACACTGTGCCTAGGATGAAATGGTTGTATTACATAAAAAGTACAGTATAGATGTATTGATTCAACAAGGTGCTTGAAACATTCCTCAGAGACTTTGGTCCATGTTGACATGATGGCATCACAGAGCTGCTGCAGATCTGTCAGCTGCACC
>JAODJU010000040.1:2962486-2972935 GCA_026776725.1 Gnathonemus echidnorhynchus | reverse complement strand
CTCGCACACTGTCTCACCTTGTGACTGATTGGCACTGCATCCAGGGAGTCCTCTGCCTCGCACACTGTCTCACCTTGTGACTGATTGGCACTGCATCCAGGGAGTCCTCTGCCTCGCACACTGTCTCACCTTGGACATATTTCAGGTTTGCCATAAGTCTGCATTGAATAAACAGGCATGGAATTTGGATGGATGGATATTAGAGTCTATTGTTGGGGCTTCCAACCTTGTGCAAAAATTTCATGGTTCCATATTTTTTCCAGATGCCCTCAGGGGTCATAAAAAGGGTGTGGCTTTTTGGATATTAAGGTTTTAAGGTTTAAAGTTTTTTTTGGATATTAACCAGCCCCTATGCCAAACACCCAGCATTCTGTGGTCCAGTGGAATACTCCCTGTGGATTGGGAAGCCCTGCTCGAATGGACACAATCACTTTAGGTTTTACAGTGATCCTAACAGGTCCATCACACATTACCATATCGTCGTCATGACATCATTGGATGTATGTATGTTCAGGAGTCATGCTTTGATGATTCCCCAAATTCTACCTCTATGAGAGGATGCATGATGTGGTCTGTTAAGCACATGGTACACGCAGGTGAGCAGCACGGACCCCTATATGCGCCTTAGCGTTCAGCCTCTGCACATTGACCTGACCTTGACCTCAGGGGAGACGCAGCTGTAAATCAGCCCCAGAGCTGGAACATTTCTCTGATTCACTAGACCATAAAGGACACACCTCCGTACCTACAGCCCGGTGACACCGGGGCCTTTTGTTGGTTGAGTGGGTTTTCACAGTGTTTGCACCAGTTCTCAGTCTCTCCAGACTGGTATTCCTCATTTTCAGCTCCACTTAAAGAAGCCTTTTCCTTTCAGTTTGGGTTTCAGTCACTAATTATCAGCAGTGTATTCTGCACTCAAGGGAACCACGATACCCCCCGACCTCTTCGGCTCTTGTTCAGATTTTGGGGATTAGATTTTGAAAGGTACGTGAAGACCTCTTTTGGGAAGGCTTTTTCCAAAGAAGCCGTTAATTGTTTGCAAATTATAACATCACCTTAACAAGATAAATGCAGGACAGGAGAACATCTAAGGGTGCTTCCACTGCACCAGGTGCTGTACTTTTGGCACTGCAATAAAGTACCGAAATGTATGGTACGTCAAGGTGTTGGTTTTCCACTGGCGTAAAAACTGGTTCCAGTGCCGAATGACATCACAGTGCAAGGCGGGGTATTTTGTACCAAATTTGGAAAATGGCTATAGTAAACTACAGGGTTGGGAGATGTGCGATATTAATACCAACATCACATGTTATGCACATGCAGTTCTCACATCGCAAAGACTGTGATGGTCAGCTGGGTTTAGATCAGGCTTTTTCATACCTTCATACTGTCCGGACATTATAGTGCAGGGGGGTTAAGTTTCACTAAAACGTTTTTACTTTGTCACAACAAAACTTAGCAAGTTTTGCAATTTTAATGATTATTCCTTTTTAATATGTTCTAGTATTTCTTTAAAAATCAGTTTAAAGTTTATTACCACTGCTTTTGCATGAATGCTGCACTCTCGAACCATTCATTTTCATCCTTGCTGTATAAATCAATCTTAGGTGGAATTATGAAGAATTGTCTATTTTGAACTCCTTTTTTGCTTTGTTTTATTTCCTAATATTTATTACAACAAAAATCACAATATTTGATTTTTTTTTCTCATTATCGTCTAGCCCCAGTATATTATAGCAAATACTTTTTTTTTTTTTATCTCTTATCATGCCATCCAGATCTTCTTTTGGTTCTTCTGACCAGATAGCAATTAAAGCTTGGATCTCTTAATTTGTCCATGCATACATTTTTTTTACATCTTTTTTTACTTTATCATTGTTTTCTGAGTTTGTAACTTTTTCCAAGACAGCTATTGTATTGTGTTTAGAGGCAGGCTATTTGCATAACCAATGAACAAGTAAAGCCCCACCCCAAAGTACCCAAGTATCAAAACAGTACTCCAGCTGGTTTAGTACTTTGAGTACTGGAACTTTTGGTACTCGACCAGAAGTCAGTGGAAAAGGGAAAGTACTGAAATACCATATCAAAAGTACAGGAAACGTGCCCAAAGACAGAAAGCATCTTCATGTCTGGTATTTGCTTCAAGAGCTACAAGCCTCAGCTCTCAGTAATTAGCGAATAATTAACCCATTCTTCTCCTTCTCATTTAGCTAGGCTTTCTGTCACAACACCAGTGCTAACTGCTGAGCTGTACATGTCCCCACAAACCAGGGATGAGAACAAGTCTTACCTTGGTGAGTCCGAGTCAAGTCTCGAGTCAAAACATCGCAGTTGGAGCTAATTCTCAAGCTATTTACCCTCAAGTACAAGTCGAGTCCAAGTCTTTCCATAATTTTTGTTGTCCCAAATCATCAAATTTGTCAATGAAGTCCAAGTCAAGTTGTGAGTCATGTAACTTGAGTCCTTACCTATGTCAGTTTTTTTACCTTTAGTGATTAAAACTTGCTGCCGCAAAAACCTGCCACAGTGCATTGTAGGATACGTTCTTTATAAGCAGAGAGAGGTTGAAAGAGTGTCCACATACGGTTGTCCACAAACAGTTTTTGATGCATCTTTCTAACAAACGTAGAAGACAGTACATTCAGCCAATTGAAAATGCAGACATCAGAGAATTAATACACACTGAAATGATAAAATTAACAGTATGGCATCCAGAGGGGGGACTATAACCTCAAGTCTTCTCGAGTCACAGGGTCCAAGTCGGCTCCAAGTCTTAAGTATTTGCCCTCAAGTCCAAGTCAAGTCCAAGTCTTTCCATCAGTTTTACTGAGTTGAGTCACCAGTCACCAAATTTGTAATTTGAGTCTGAATCGAGTCTTGAGTCAGTGACTCAAGTCCCCCACCTCTGGTACAAACACAGATAATCTGATACCTAAGTCTTTATTAATATAATAGCCGTTCATATTTACTATTTATTTATATTCAAATGAAATCACTCAATTTAATTAAATTCATGGAGAAAAATACATTCTGCATCATAAGGTTCATATATATCTTAGATGGTAACCATCTCAGTGGACTGTGTCTTTTTGTAGGATATTGCTATCTCCCAATGACCATAATAAGGATAAGTGGGTGGATGGATGGATGGATGGATGGATGGATGAATGGATAGCTATTTGTCGATATATGAATCATGTTGTCTTAAAACCTAATTATCACTGTAAGAAGTCTGCAGAAGTCACTAGTCTGAGAACCTCACAGTTGTTTTTTTGGGTACAGTGATGTGAGGGTTGGCTCAAACTCACAGAGGTGCCAAGCGATAAAGAAGCACCTCCCCGGATGACCTGCTTAGGCTGAAATGCTCTGCCTTCATCCTTGCTTCATCTTTTCCAGAAGGCCAAGTTTTATGGAGTTAGGAGTATGGTGGGGGGTGGGGGATAATAAAACAGCACTGGCCATTTTACTGTGCTGCTTTCATGGCTGGGGGGGCTGTGTGCTCCCCCACTTCCCTCCCTGCCCTCTCCCTCTGTAACACCCCCCACAGCTGCCCCCACCCCCAGTATCTGCCAGGCTGACGGGGAATGTAGCTGGGATAGTTTACCCTTGTTTCCTGCTGCAGCCCTGAAAGCAGGGAGCCGCCGCTGAACAGGTGCCCCAGATGGGGGGGGCCATATTGTGGGGAGACAGCGATGCAAGCGTGGGGCAGGATGGGGGGAGCAGGACCTGCGGAAGGTTCACAGTCGCTTGTGGGTTTGAGAGCCACCGTGAGGTTTTTGAGGAGTATGTCCATCTTTTACCTTCATGCATAGATCACAAACAATCATTCCGGATCTTTAATTAGGATCTTATCAGAATTGTTCCAGTTTAATTCCTGATGTGTTGACTCTCCTTTGAAATGTGTATTATATTGAATATCCTATTTTTTCAAAATTTTCACATATTTTAGACACTGAATATCTTTGAGTTACAGTACATGCTGTATTTATGTTTTTTTAAGAAAATCAGCAAATCAGAAGCAGGGAAAGTGGGTAGTAGGGTGAACATGGAGACTGTTAAATGGGGCAATTTTCGGTAAAGCGACTGCATTTTCCCACCTGGACGTCTGCCCAGCGTCACGCCAGAAGACGCGCATTCAGTGCCGGGTCACGACGACAGTGTCTGTGCAGGAGAGGCAGCTATGGCGCTTCCCCCCTGCCCCCTAGAAAGTCCCTGCAGACGCTCATCATTCATACAAGGCGTTAATAGGCCCAAACTAACGTATATAGGTCAGTAGGTAGTGGACTCTAACCCCGGCCCGGTCCCATGGGGCCCTGCCATGCTACACTTCAGCTAGATGACCTGATTTGCTCCCACAAAGAATTCAAGGATAAAAGCTAAAAGGATAAAAGCTGTAGGCCATCTTATGCCGATTTGCAGAGCTTAGTGACTTAATGGCGACTCGCTTTGATTCCTTATGTGGCATGAACATAAAGCATCAGGTGTTCCCATGTATGAATGAAAAAGAAAAAACAGACCCATCAGAAATAATGGAAAACCAATTAATTGGTTCCCGGGCCCCAAAAAATTACACCAAAATATGTTTTTTTTTTTAGCATTTAAACACAAAATGAACCGGATAAAACAAGAAGAGTATATACAGTACTAAACACATCTAAGCACATTTATCAAAACAGTAATTTTTAAAGTATGAAAATAAATGTATCTAAACAATGTGTCCTGCCCCGATCGTCCGCTCCTTCCATATGCCACGCCCCCTCATTAACCCCGTGTGGAATCCCCTTCTGATCAGCTGTTTCTGGTTGTTGTCATTAGTCCTCTGTATTTAGTCCACGTTTCAGTTTGTTTCCCCAGTCCGGTCATTGTATTGTCTGTCTGTGTTTTGCCTGCCTTACCTGTAATTAAACCCCGTATTCCCCGATACCCTGATGTCTGCGCCTTTATCTCCGATCCGTCCCCGCTTGGCACAACAATATTATTATAATTAAACGTATTAATGGTTTATTATTAATATTAAAATAATGAATAAGAAATCTTTATTTTTAAACTGGTTGGTTCGACTTTTAAGAAATTCAAGTTCTGATGAGTTCGAGAACTGAGATACCACTGTGTGTATGTATGTGTGTGTGTGTGTGTGTGTACATATATACACACACACATAGATATGTAATTCTGAGGCTGCAACTGAAAATATAAGGCATATAGACAGGGTCAGCTTGGCTAATGTGCATAATGTAGGTAATCATATATGTTTATGCTGTACGTGGTGATTCCAGCATCTTTGAAACAGTCACTGTGGTTTTTCACACACTACACTGGCATTTTCACACATTACAGTATCTATAGTTTACTGGTGTGATGAACAGAGAAAAAAACAAAAAAAACATCTAGGCAGGGGAAGTTCTTTGGATGAAAACACCTAGTTAAAGAGAGACCTCAGAAGAGAGCGGCCAGACCCCTTAAAGCTAATATGAAGGCCACAAGTGCATGAAGAGCAGCTCAGTACAACAGTGGTGCCAGGCAAAGTCATCTCTGAACCCACAACCCGTCTAGCCTTTACAGTACTAGCTAGGTGTGTCTACTGAAGTGGGTTCTGCTTGGTACTAGCTAGGTGTGTCTAATGAAGTGGGTCCTACCTGGTACTAGCTAGGTGTGTCTAATGAAGTGGGTCCTACCTGGTACTATCTAGATATGTCTAATAAAGTGGGTCGTACCTGGTAGTAGCTAAGTGTGTCTAATTAATTGGGTCCTACCCAGTACTAGCTAGGAGTATCTAATAAAGTGGGTCCTACGCAGTACTAACTAGGCCTATCTACCTAAGTGGTACTAGCTAGGTGTATTGAAGCACATACATGCTCACTCTGATGTGCATTGTCCATGCCTGCATATCTAGTGCGACAGGGTAGGGTGACGATGAGTCTGCAGTCTGTGCCACCAGGAAAATCGCAGGAGGGAGAGAACAGCCACTATGGGATCTTATTGAATGTTATCTGCCTTTAAGCATTATTTTTCTTATTGTCACACACCCATATATATATATAAAATTAACACCCTTTAAGGTACATCTGTCTGCTGGACCTGAGACAGTCCCACATTCCACACCTCCTCAGTGACCGGTGTTAGTGACGCCGCTGCCGTCCGCGGCCCCCGTGGCAGGCAGGGGTGGGACGCTCTCCAGCGCCTGTACCGTCCGCACTGCCGCAGAGCCAGGCGTGGGAGTTCGCCCTGGCTCTAATTGATTCCCTGAAGATTCGGTCTCTTCTGCCTGCTGTAGCAGGAACGAAATAGAGAATAATACAATAAAATGAATCGCGATTGCATGGAAAACAAAAGGAGACAGTGATTAAAATGGGCTAGTGCTCGTCTGAGTTTGATAGAGACTGAATACTCTCATTGTCTGACCACCTTAAGTATTTCTGTTGGCTTTTATGGTTTAGTGGCCTTTGCTGAACATGTGTGCTGGACGCACATAATACCAAACAGTGAATTTTGAAACATACGCTATAGACTCGACATTGCTAGATGCAGAGCAGTGCTCTCTCTGCCTTTTAATGGATTATTTTACTATATCAAAGGACTGTTTGCGGGACTTAAATTTTACACAAAGACATTCTTGAGAGAAAAGACCCAAGCTAAAGATTTAGTCAAACGCTGTGGTGCTTGTGAATTGTATCATATAGAAATTCAGAATGTTTTGTGTTAGTTTATGATATTGAAATGTAGCTATTCCCACTAATGTCGTTACTCTCTTTCCTTCAGAAATTGTTTTATTCATTCACGGGTGCATATTCATGTTCTAAAATTCAAAGGGATCACTTTGGATCGTCCTAACTACACTTCACATGAAATTATTGCAAAATATGAGACCAAAGCGTGGTATAAATTGATTCTCGTTTTAGTCAGGGAACAATATTATAATGAAATAATGCTGCCAAATTAAACCATGAATTAATAATGATATGCAAATAAGAAATACAACACAATGAGGCGTCTCCCGCACACAAAAGGGTGAAGCGAGCCAGCGTCACGTTTCAGCAAACATTCATCACGGCTTCCCGCCGTAGTTTGGTCTTCGCAAACTCCGGGTGAGAGCTGCCAAATGGCTGTGTTGTGGCCTTTTTAAAAAATTTAGGATACGTTTTTAATTCTGTTCCTCCTGCTGTCTGTAATAAACCTGCATGGCGAATGTTTAAAGATTAATGTGCCGACTCTCCCCTCCTTCTCCCTTTCTCTCTCTCCCCCCCTCCCATCCTACCCAAGCAGTACCCTCACGTATGCATATGCAAATGCTAAGCCTGAGCTCGGAGGAAGTAATTGTATGCATTTTTAACTGGCCAATCGGCTGCCAGATAGGCATAGATGGTCTCTGCTGCTTTTCTTCCCTTTTTATTTTTAGCTCTGTGCTTCCCCCTCCAGATGCAGAGAAATTGTTTCATGGTTCCAGTCTGCTGTAGAGTGATTAGAAATGGACCCGCTTTTCCTCCTCCTCTCTCTCTCTCTCTCTCTCTCTTTGCCACTCACTCCCTCCCTTTCTTTTGCTCCTTCCCTCCATCCATCCCTCTATCTCCACCTGAGATGTGCTTCATTCCCTTCGAGGTTCTGCGGGGCCACAGCATCACTCAAGGGCTGCTTCAGTTGATTTTTCTTTTCTGGGTGCAGACGAGGAAGGCCAGAAGAAGAGCAGGGGAAGAAGGAGGGGAACACAACTAGGGCATCAAGATGCCCGCCACACCAGCCGTCGAGGTGCCCACACGCTCTGTGCCCGGTCATACATGCTCCGAGACACACGTGACCGATGTATCTCCCTCACCCGTTGTGCGTTAGTCTCTGGAGGCATGGAAATTCCGGCCACCAGCAGGGGATCCTTCGATTTTGGGAATGGTACCTCTGATAGTCTACTGTTCCATTCTGAAATCCCCTTTGCAGTTATTTAACTTGATAAAGTCGCTTGTAAAGTTCATGGAAGACACAGTTATCGTGTACATATTTCAGGAGACACACTGCCATGTCATTAAAGGTCTAGCTGCATAAACGGTTATATTATGGTTACATAATAGTTAGCTATGCACTGTATTGACCTGGATACACACAAATACATGACGTATATGGTGCTGAAGGCAGGTGTGCCAGGTAAATAATTAGTAATGAAAGGTACACAAAGGGTTTGGAGAACTTGGCACATCAACTAAGAAAGAAAGTCAGGAGAAAGGAAGAAGGCCTGTTTTGACCAAGGTAGCCTGTGAGCAGCAGAGGCGCATGCCGCGTCCCCCTCATGCGTCCTTTGGGGCAGTCCACATTGTTCCGCCCCTTGAGGACCCCCACTTTCGATGGGGTGAATGAATGGTTTTGTCCGTGAAGCTGTCAGTCGTGAGAACACTTAGCAACCAACCAATGGCATCGAGCCATTAAAAACACATAACGTGTAACACTGAAAAAAATACTGTCGCAGATAAAATAATCAAATGAATATTGTTCTATGAAATTATCATTATCAGTAGCAGGATGCAATGTGTATCTTGGCCAGACAAAACCCTCTTCCCTAAACAGTGTGTCTTGTGTTTTGTCATTTTCTTACCTGAATTTTTATTATAAAATACAGAAGAGACAGCAGCGTCTGTGTACTGTGTGTGGACAAGTGGACACTTTCGCTTTTTTCTACATAATTCTTCTCTATAATTTTGTGCGTAGGAGAAGGTGATAAACAGTCATTTTAGAGGGATGAGAAGAGAACAGAGAGGGGAGGGGGAAGAGCGAAGCACAAGCAGGCAAAAAAAATTAGCTAGTAAGTTCGTATCGAGAAAAAAATACTCCCTGAAGGTCAGCATCTCCTTGCGCCTGGAACTCGATGCATGCCTGAGCCGTAAAGCATGAAAAACATGGAATATCTGAAAATATCTGAGTTTATAAAGACAGTTTCTCTATGTGACACACAAGGAAGTCAAAATATGATGTTTCCTACCAATGTTTTGAAGGACAAAGCAGTGATTTCACCTATTAGGACTTTGGATTGCTGATTTGCGTATGTCACATGGGGTCTGATAAGGGATGCATTTCTGAAAGATGAATAAATGAGATCAATTGTGAAAAAGATGTTCCAGACATTTTTGTCTGTGTCTTAACTATAAGAAGTAACAGCAACACTCTGAAAACCCTTTTATGGATATTTTCCTCTAACTTTGGAAACTGCAGGTCAAGCCTATTCCTACATCATGTCAATGGCCTCCACTCTTCATCATGCCAATGGTCTCCACTCTTCATCATGCCATTGCCAGATCTCCTGGATGAGGTGCTGGCTGTTGCTGGGCCGGCAGGGGGGGCGACCTTAAGTTCACTCTAAGATGAGAAAACATACCAGGTAAGTGTGGGTGGAGTCATTTACCTTGAGTGTAATTTTTAAAAAATGAATGAAAATGGTAATATTTATCTGTTTTCTTCCAACAAACAGCTGTGAGATTGCAGAGACCCACCATGACAGAAAGGCTGAGCCTGAGGGCACTGAGAAGAGGTCTCTGCTGCTGGTAATTCCCTCCCGTCGGGGCATGTAAACCTGACTGAGGCAATAAAGGGCAAAACCTACAAAGGCACCTACAAAAATTGTGTAATTATGATCATTAACTTGGCATAAACATTATATGTCCAGCTAATCCAGAATCTCACTCCAATACCAAGAGTATTAATATGAAGTTGGTCGGCCTAGTGTTCCTGTAACGGCCTCTACTCTTCTGCTAAGGCTTGACATTAGACGTCGGCACACATTGCTGGTGGGGTCTGCAGCCATTCAGGTGGGGTATTGAGGTTGGATCATCAGGTCCCTGTCTGTGAACTTGAGTGCCTGCCACCATGCAGGTGAACTTGCTCCCAGATATTTTGATCTTCACAGTCACTTCACTTACGTTAACCAGGGAGGAGAAATGTGGCCAACGGACTTGTTGGAGAGAGTGATGGTGCTGAGAGTCACTAACCTCTTCTGCACATCTATCAGTTCTGCTGCCCCTGCTTGTTGCTGGGCGGCTGGGGGCTTAATTATACACCCAAGTCAGAAATCTGTGTGGCATAATGGGCCAATTCCTCTGATTAATAGGGGTGTTCATGTACTTTTTGCTGCACAGGGGATATAGCATACCAGCAGGATGAAGTCTTCCATTATGGTGGCCCCCCCATATCGCAGTCCTGCCTTTCCTTAATTAAGACCCATTAGTGCTGGTCAAAGGGCATGGGGAGCCCTAGGCAGGCTTCACCCCCCCTGATCCCCCACCCCCAGCCTGAAGAGCATGTCGCTCTACCCAAAACAAAGTGCAATTGGCTGGCTAAGTCAGCGCCATCTCAGAAGATGGTGCCCCAGGCAGCTACCGATGTCACCTAACGTTAGACGGGTACTGCTTTCGGCTGTGGGCCAAGACGACATTGCAGGGTGGGGCCAGGGTGGGCATGATGGCCGATTCCTCCAAC
>JAODJU010000040.1:2939580-2960938 GCA_026776725.1 Gnathonemus echidnorhynchus | reverse complement strand
GTTTGAAATTATGCAAATGCAGATTTAACATTCCTATTAATATTCATTGGTGTACACAAATTAAAGTTTGTCTTACGGTCACGATTTCTCTCAAAGGGCAAAGACATAAGGAGAAACCAGGATTCCAGGGATCCTTCGCTTTGAAAACTCTGTCAGCTTGTGTGACACGTGTGAATCATGCCATTCCTAATCACTACATTACCTGAAGGCATCACCGAGCATGTGGAAGACATGCTTTCCTTAGCATCCGAGCCAGATTAGAGCCACACGATGAGGGAAGAAGGGGGGCGTTACGGCTGTGTTCTAAAGCTTGGGCAGAAGCACTGGCAGCAGCTGGGCATGACATGCAGGACCACGTAGAGGGTCACGCCGGGCGTCTGTCACCTCTAGGGCTGCGGCTAGTGGCCAGCCTGCCAACATGCCGCTGCATGATCTACGGCGGACAGAATTCGCTGTGGGGGGGGGGGATCAACAGGTTTATCCGGCGGCTTTGTCTCCCGCCGTCTCGTACCTGTTGACACTGCAGCAGAATCGCACCCCCACCTCACCAAGCTCCTCTGACCACTAGTGGACTAGTGCTGCGATGCACCAACAGACTGGTTTCTGCAGCAACATGTGCGAATGCTTATCCCCCCTAGTCACCCCATAAGAAATACAGTGAAACCCCCCCCCCCCTCCCAAGACTGGGAGGTTCTCTGAACACTGGTTACCAGCAGCAAAGCAATCACTGGTCAGTCGTTACGATCACAATGGTGAGAGAGGTTTTTCCACAAGAGGAGGAGGGACTATTATATGTGTGGGGTGGGGGTTATGGGACGAGGCATGTTATAGAACAAAAGTTATCTTAATGAGCCTGGGAATATATAATGTGTCTTTCTGAACCATCCCATAATACACCCATGTCCTCTGCATCAAAAGCATGTTTTTGCTATAAATAACAAAAGCTCTATCTATCTATCTATCTATCTATCTATCTATCTATCTATCTATCTATCTATCTATCTATCTATCTATCTATCTGTCCTAAGCCACTTATTTTATGGAGGGGGGTCTTCAGAATAAATGTTCTAGCTCTTCTCGCCCCCATCCCTCCAATCACAGGGCAGATCATGGACCACTCCATTCCCATGCGTGAGTCTGCAGCGCCATACTCTCCAGCGGCCTCTGGGAGCTGCAGTCGCCATGGAAACATGGCCAATCGCAACATCCTCCAGTTACATGGGTGGGGACAGCGTGCAACTTGAGCGGGCGTGGAGGGAAGTTCCAGCGCGGGGAAAACTTTAAAGACCACCTTTAAGAATGCGTGTGGAACGATGCAGCATGGCCGCGAGTTTGGAGCTGAGCGTGAGCCGCATTTTTAAAAACACACCCAGCGCAACTGAAGGGGATGCAAAAAATTAAAAATCCCAAAATAGCGACAGTTGGATGGGGATGCTTTTCTGTTGATGCAAAGGCCAACCCGGCATGACGTAGGCATTCGGAAATGCTGGGCAATGCCGAGCCAGCGGCCTGGTTTATGGCTGCGGTTAGTTTCCATGCCGTTCACCAAACACATGAAGTTAGTGTTCTCTGTTTTTACCCTTCGCATTTGCACATTGATATGCATGAAGGCAACAATGCAATGAATCAAATGCAACGTTGCATATTTTTAATGTCGCATTTACAAAGCCCCTGTTTTTAAATCATAATCTTTCCACGGTCTGTAAGTGCCACTCCGAACACCTGCAGCATTAGACGTTTCACTCAGCCAAGACCCCGTGGTTGTTTTCCTCTGCATCTTCGACGAGACGCTGATATTTCAAAGAGTTCAGTGGTTTATTTCATGGAAGTGAGCACATATCTTTCTAGCGACGAATTTCCCTTTCTAACCGGCATTTATTCAAGGAAGGCTCTGGCACTGTACGCATGTTCTGATTTTCCTGAGCTCGATGTATCCCTGGGTCAACAAGGGAGGGGCTTGCGGTTCACTTCTTTAACCAATCACAGTCTTCATTGTATGACATCATCACATTGGTCTGTTTTTTCTGACTTCAAAACTCAAGGTTTCAAGCCATTAAGGCTCAGGTGGGGTGTAGCTCGGCAGGCTAAGCCTCTGTGCTTGTGATCAGAAGGTTGCAGGTTCAAGCCTAGTTGTTATTATTATTATTACCATAATTATCATGAAATAAAGATGCAGCCTTACATTGTTCCGTGCAGCCGTTGCAGGGAAGCATATTTTCTTCTCTGGCCATTTGACTTCTGAGACATTGTGGTATGGCTTCCAATTCCCCCCACTTCACGGCTTATATTTTCAGATGGTCTCCAGAGGGTTGCGGCCTGTGCCACTAAACAAACACGGCCAGGCGACCCCCTGCGGCCCCCTGAAGGGGATCCTTCACCTCCAGGTGATGGTGGCAGGCCTCCTGAACAAACGCGGTGTGACCAGCTGGCCCCGTGGTGCTGGGTGCACCCTGGGCACCCGGGCCTCTGCTTTGAGTCTGGGCTTCAGCTGCTGGGACTTGGGGGGGGGGGGGAATCAGAGCCTGATATGGGCAGGGAGTGTGAGGCCAGTTCAACGCGGGGACTTCACTATGGCTATAAAGCCCCCGCAGTCAGAAAGAGGAGAGCTCCCCACACAAGTCATGCAGCCATTTGCTGTAGGAATGTTTTTACAGGAGGGACACAGTCAAACAGATGCGGCTATACGTGTATCAGGCAGGGTGGGGGTTCCCAAGACAAGGGACAAATGGCATTTGCATTTACATTAAGTTATTTAGCAGATGATGTTAGAGTGGCAAAGCAGACATTATATCACAGGCATACAACTGTCAAGGAGCCAGCTTGGGTATAAAAGCTAGACTGAGTTATGGGAACAACACAGTTAAGGAAACAAGCACTATACGAAACCGCATAGAACCTAATATTAGAAACGCTATTCCTATAAATAACGCCAAGATAGTCTAGTAGGAACTAAATCTACATAAAATACAACAGAAATACAATAGAGCATCTCACAGTGCCAAGTGACACCGTTCTAATAGAAGATAACACATCGATAGTGAGTCAGTTGAGATGTTCCCATATTAAACGGGTCTTAAGACATTTCTGTGACTCTGTTGTGACTCTGCAGACCAGAGGCAGGTGAATAGATGTTCGACTGCTGATCAGAAATGGCCAGATAGATGTTTATGATCTAACTGTAGGCAGGTACCTTTCCATTAAAGCCGCGAAAGCCACCATCAAGGACTTGAACTTGATGGAAACCATTGGTGAGGAACAAGGAGATGTGTAACAGTTACAACCAGTGTGGCTGTGACACCGAAGGTCACGTTTGACTATGTACATAACTCACTCACCCCTTAATTCATATCTTTCATCTATCTATCTATCTATCTATCTATCTATCTATCTATCTACTTGGAAGTTTTTGGTTCTTCTTCTCTGTTGTCATCTGGCTTTTTAAAATTTCTCTGTCTTCCCTTTTTCCTGTTTTTTTTTACTCTCTCTTAATGATTTAGGAATTTATCTCAATGCACCCATGAAAAGCGCCTTTGGATGACTATTGTGAAAGGTGCTATAAAAAATGAAATAGATAGATAGTGGAAGAGGCTGGATGGATCTATCTAATTAAGCCAGCAGCCCTGCCAGTATGGAGTTAAACTGAGATGGCCAAATGTTGTTGGTCTCTAATGGGTTTTCCTAGATAGTCAGACTAGGCTCTCTGGGACCCAGGGGCACAGAAGGGCCACGGACACCTCAGCCAGTTCAGGGGGTCCAGCACTTCATAGGGGCCCCAAATTATAAGTTTGGGGGCTGGCTCAGCAAAATCTACAGTGGGGGGACCCTCACTCGGCAAAATGTACTGTGGGACCCAATGTGACATTTTGTCAGGGGGCCCCTGATGGGACCATCCTGTGCTAGAAGGTCAACATCTGAGACTAGACAGGTTCTGTTGGTGTCAGCTATCAGTTTAACTCATACTGCACACATTTCATAAACAGAGGTTAGGAGGCCTCCAGGCCGGCTGAAGGCCACATCATGGAATCAATGGATGTCATGCAAATCCCACTGGTGACTCTCTGGTGCCACAGAATCCCCAAGGAAGAAGCTTTCAGCACATCAAATCTCCTCAGCCCCACCACCTTACTCACCGCCGACACGTCAGGCCGAGGTATGCAACTAAAAATAACAACAACAATAATAATAATATAAATATTATTAGGGCTTCAAGCTAAGTGCCACACGGTCTATCAACAGCAAGGTCTGACTCTACAGAACCAAGCAAGTGTATGACATTATTCCGTGGTTTTGATATTCACAAATCATGTGCAGTTTTGCTCTTCGTCCTTATGAATATTTGTGTTCGAGCATCCAGAAATGTGTCTAAAGCAATATTTTAATTTGGTCAGCTGAACTGGTTGTAATTGTACCTTCTGTCTACCATGAAACCAATGAAGGTCCCTTCTGCTAGTTTGTTAACTGATACTAGACAGCTTCACTTATGCCAGTGTGCAGTCAGTCATACATCATGTCAGATACTTGTTCCTTCCTGCCTGGGTTACCTATATTCTCATTTGATACCTGCTAATCCACTTAGCGTGGCTGATCTTCCCAGCAGTGAAGCATCACACGCAAAGAACACAAATCTTGCATGAAACATGAAAACTCAGTGGTGTAAACAAAATAAGTCCATTCCTAAAAAAAGAAACACTCAACAGTCCGAATAAAATTTATCCATCCCTAAAAAGAGAGTTTAAACAAATGAAACAGTCACCGAAAGCCTGATTGGGTAGATATTAAAGCATTTTGTTGCGGGTACAGATGCCTTCGCAAAGCCCACTTCAACCCGCCGCCATGTTTATGGATTTGGGTTCCGGTATTAGTACCGTGTAATAACACAGGGCAACACAAACACTTCACTGTATACAGTCATCTTTGCAGCTGCGGTGGAAGAAAGGAAGAAATTTGCGCAGAAACTGACTTCTCAGCATTCAAACAAATGATTATGCACTTAAGTACTTCCTGTATTTACATACTTCTGTTCACGCACAAAATGCCGAGTTCTTCACGTATAAATCGGATGTAAACTACTGTTTAAATGAAACAGAATGAACTTATTGAAATAGCAAACCTCCTTCGTATGTAAATGAAAACCAGTCGTTAGCAAATTGAAAACACGACCAAATAAATATTAAAATTAATTTGTCTGTTACCGCTTACCCATTTGTATAATTAAAAAGGAGGGTAAAATGTTTTCCTGAAACATCGGACGAACTGTCTATGCATAATTAATTGCCAAGATGCATCATTAAATGCCAATAAGTGCCTGTAATTAATGTCCAGTTTTGCAAACCTTCTTTTTCACCGTAATGAAATATATGCCAGAATGTAAAATGTGTTAACGGTTAAATGCTCCTTTAAAGCAAATTTACCATTATATTAACAGATGTTGTTTTCGTGCAAGCTTCTCTTTAATAATACCCCACATTTTCTTCACGTATTTAACGCGCGGACAGCCGAATTCCTTGGTCCAACTTTTAATATTCGAATGGCAGAGTCGGTGGTTCTGCGAGTCCCGATAATTTATTGTCAATTTGATAATGCTTCTATGTGTTCGCTTGTAATAAAGGCGCTGGGGGCGTTTGCCTAATTTCTCATTCCTCATTCATAACTTCGTCAGCAAAAGAGATCAGGCTTCCCCATAGAAATAGCGGGGTTTGGTGCAGTAATGTGAAAGTCATATTTCAGAAAATAAGTACTGAGGTGAAAGGAGTCTCGCGTTAATAAGACAGCAATAATCGATATATATAGCGAACTGTAAACAAATAAACAACAAAACACAGTTATGTGCAGTATTATGTAAGGCAAGCTTGAAATAAATGCATGCATATTCCCCAGCATAGCTCTACCACCAGCCGCCGGAAAGTGTTAGAAAAGACATGTGCTGCGCCGTTTGGGGTCGTTTACTCGCCCTGGCGCCTGGTTGAGGACGCGGTGTGCATCACTTTCATACTGGTGGCTGATCATAAACGAAGCGCCGGTGGGTGGCTGCGGAGCCGCTGCAGGCGGCATTGGTGCGCAGCGCGTCCCCCGCAAAGCGCGACTCTGCGACAGGGGCTCGTCCCACCGCGCTGCATTCAAATGCACAGCAATTATAGCGCGGGATTAGCGCAGGTCTACGGAGATTAACAGCAGATCACCCCCAGCCTAGACTCCCCCGGGGATCGACGCCTTCCCATTCATACAGACGCTCATTAAAAGGAAATGTCTGTTCTTTTCAACACCATATTAGCGACTAAAAGTACAGATATCTGACGGTCGATAAAACGAATATTTTCAAGCGACAAAATAGCCTATATATCACAATGTTAACATCACGTGGGAAAAAAAATACTAAAGATAAAGACCCTGAGAGAAAAACAAAACCTCATCTCTGAAATAAAACACCATAAATCACAAAGCATGAAGTTGTGGATGTCCAGCATCTCAGAAATGTGCCAATTTTATCAATGCCCTAAGAAATGACATTTATCCCTTTAGCTATCAGGCAATTATTTGCAATGTATTACAATTTCCAAACCATGTCCTTGCACCATTTTCTTAGACTTTCTTAGGTTCCCTCCTGGGAAAGTAATCTGAATCCATACTGAGCCCGATTTTTAGCTGCCCTGAAGTTTGCCTGATGGTAAGTGTCCTGTCCAGCCCCGCCCCACTTGTTTCCCTTGGGCGTGGCTGCTAATCAGCAGCACCTGAAGCTTGATAGTCTTGTTCATGCCCTCTTGTTAACCAGCCACAGCTGCCTTGTGTTTACTCCTCTGTTAGTCGTGTATATTAGCGTCTCAGTCCTACGCTCCCTGTTCAGTCATTGTTCTCTGTCCATGTGTGTTCTTCTGCCTTTTTCCTGCTAATAAACACCTCTGCGAAGGCTTTACCCTGGTAGGTCATCTTTTTCCTGTCACTTACTTGACAGTACGTCTGAGGAACGTTTGATCCTCATCAGTTTGACGTCACTTAAAAAGCTCATGCTGGTCGTGATGAAGCAGTTACACAAGGCCTCATCCGCCTTTCATGGCCAGATCATCGCCACCCTGCTTCTCCTCCACATTCCGAGACAATCCAGTCCTCTGGTGGCCACCTCACTGATGGCATCATGCTCTTAGATATGGAAAAAACTCTATTCTCCTCTGAATAAAGCTTTTCTTTAACATCAAATGCCTTTTTATTTAAATCTTACAAAAGGTAACAGTGGATAGCAGCCTCACACCTCTAGGTCTGGAGGTTTGTGTCCTGTGTGTGTGTGTGTGTGCGTGTGTGCATATGTTTGGTGTGTATGGGTGGGTTATGTATGTATTACATAGTAATGACTAAATGTCCCAAAATGTAATGTGTCTGTTAATGTGACATTGTGGAGACCACAATATCAAAATAAGTATGGCAAATTTAAAACCTGTAAAAAGGTACAAATGAGTTCTAGAATCTTGTCGTTTGTCTCCAGCTACGTAAGGAAAAGGCTCATGTTTGTTCAGAAGAGTGCAACAAATGTCAAGAAGTGGTTCTAGGGCCAGCTTCTGTTACTGCGTTTGCATGTTTATGTTGTTGCAGGCATTAATAATGCGCATTGTTTAGGTGGTGTGATTTGACACGTAGCATGTGGCCTCTGTGTGCCGGTGACGGATCGGGGGGCTTTTTTCCGTCTCGACATGGGCAGGCACAGAGCTGGACGACGCTCGTGTTTTGAAGATGACCCCCAAAGCGAAGGTAACAGTGTCCGCTGCCTTTTAAATGGGAGTGCTGTCGTTTAGGCCTAATGGTCCCCTAGGGGACAATTACTCGGGGCAATGTGTCTTGCTGAAGCACCCCCCCCCCCCCATTCTGCCTCCACCCCACCTGCCAGAAAACGTGGAGACCAGGGGGGCGGGGCGTGACGCGTGTGGACATTCATTCTCGTCCCCCTGCTGAACGTCTTTATATGGGCCGTCTGCCTACACTGCTGCCCCCAGTGGCTGATTTATGACCCCTCTTAACTGTGGCTTAAGCACATTTACGAGGTGTAGGGTTGCTGGGGAGGCGAGTGCACGCACAGGAGGGGGCATTTCCATACCCCCAGGGTGCCGAGCTCACAGCTGCGTAGACGCCCCCCATCGTGTCCCCCATGGCTGTGCCCGCAGGCTCTTGCGTGTCCCTGTCACAGGTTTGGCCAGTGGACCTGGCAGCAGAGGCACAGTTTCTGCAGAGCCGGTCGCAGCACCGCACAGTGAATGTGGAGCAAGACCACAAGCCAATCGCAGGACGTTTAACATATTCGATATGTACTCGCGCCAATCACAGGACGTTTGATATTTATGCCAATGACAGGACATTTAACATGTTCAATATACACTCATACTGGAGCCTATATTGTATCCTGAAGTCTGTCCAGCCCACTTTTTGGAGTGGAATCTGGTGATCTCCCTCACAATTCTGAAAGGCACCCAGATCCCAGCCGCCATGCAGCCCTGGCTGACTGCATTGCACAGCCACATTGCACCCACGGGAGCTTCTGAGAGATGCTTGGTCCCCCCCCTCTCAAGCGACAAGACCGTGGGACACTGGAGGCTGTGGTGATGAGAGAGGTCGCTCGTCGCTCGTCGCCTGCCTGCGCTGCTGCCAGGTGTGCCTGAGACGACTCTGACTTTCCCACATCTGTCGGGGCTTTTCTGGGAACCACGGCTAAGACGTCCGGGGTGGGGGGGGTGCTTGGCGGTCGGGTCGTTGAGTCGGTTGCAGGCAGCTGTCCGCCTCATCGCAGGCTCATCTCAAATCTCTGTGCAAAAGCAGCACAGCTAAAGCGTATCAGCAGCACAGCCAGGGCAGAGGTTACAGCTCAGTTACAGCATTACCCTGTAATCCTTTACAAAGAGCCTCCTGCCCTCAGCAACATTGTATAGTTACATAGGAATAGGATGCATTGTCCATATTTATCCTTTAACATCCATCCATCTTTCTTAACTAACCACTTACCTAGGACAACCTAGGTGAACCTGGAGTCTCTCCCAGCAAGCAGTGGGCATGAGGCAGGGGACACCCTGGGCGGGACACCAGTCTAGTTCAGGGTACAATCACTGTAACGGGGGGTTTTAAGACACCTAACTTTTGTGAATGTGGTGTAGGGAGACTCCTGAGGAAAACTACACAAACACAAGGTGAACATGAAAAATACACACTCTTAAAAGTAATAAATGTAAAAAGACATTTGCTGGTAAATAGAACTTAAGAAAAAAACTGTTTCTGAGATGACGTGATGTGTGACGACATTCAAAGCATTTTAATGCACTTTGTGTATTAAAAGTATCTTTACTACAGGTATGTTTGTAAATGAGTGGGTGCAGCCGTGGTTTGTCCATTTCCAGACGGCTGGGGAAGCTGTTACAGACCAATAAACAATTTCAGAAACTCCTTTTGTCTCTCGAGGATGTAAGCGTTCATCTCCCCAGCTTTTCTCAGCACAGGAATAGAGTGGATGTGGAAATAAAGGTTGGCTTTCGACTCCTTAAGATAAGGCTGACATTTATTCAGGGAGATGGGATTGGACTGTGGGGGGGTCGCGACTCGTCTGTGGGACCCTGCGGAATGGGCAACATTCAGCACTGCAATGCGCGTTCGGCTTCGTCTGGGATGCAGCAGGCAGCGGGGTGCGGGGAAACCATCCGGAAGATGATTGGCCAGTCGCCTTTGGTGCATCAGACCACGTTTCTGCCCGTTGCCTGAGCCATGTGACTTTAACTGACACAGGACGGCCCTCGTTGTAAACACTGATATCCCCGTACAATATTATAGTATCCAGGTGGGTACAGGGTGGCCAGCCAATCCGAGGAGAAGTTCTGACTCTCCCGTCTTATTTTTCTCAGGCCGCCGTACCACACGAATGCTGCTTCTGCGTGCCGCTCGATACGGGGGGGCACCTCTCATTAATTCCATTTACTGCCGCCAGATTAAAGATGATACCATAAAGTCTGAGATTTACTGCCGCTGTGACGGAGTAAGTGATAAAAGATGTTTACTGTCCCCCCTTTCGGCGTAAATCCCGCGCACGCGATCCTGACATTATCCGTCTTCCATCTGCTTTTCCCAGTACAGGGTCCCAGGGGGCCGGACCCTGTCCTAGGAGGAACACACAGACACTCATGCAATGGGCAGGTTAGAGACCCCTGTTGATCGAGCTGTACGATTTTGGACCACTGTAGGGATCTCACACAAACGCCGGGAGCCCGTGCAAACAGCACTCATTCAGAGCGGCGGCTGGATTCGAATCCCCAACCATAGCGGGGGTCCCTAACCCGCTCCCCCCCCCATTACTGTCATGTGGCCCTAAATTCCTGTCATGCCGAAGCGTCATAGGAGCAGAAAACACTTTGGCCCTTTAAGCGACACACGTATGGCGGAATAGAAAATGAGTGACAGCCTTTTTGGCACATAAACGCCCAGAACAAATCATGTCATGTCCAGCAGTGAGGGCCAGTCCCCCGCTACAGGAAAACGGGTGCAGGGCTGCCTGTCAGTCAGAGGGAGCACTGGGCTATGGGTGGCTGTGTGTCCTTTCTTCTCCGCATGTGACAGTGCCCTCGGGGACCTGCATCCAAAGTGCGGAAGCCGCTGCATGATTTTTTCACTTAGCACACGCCCACACCTGCACTGACTGATGTAGCTCATAATCTTACGTACTGGGTTTGCTAGATGTTTGCCAAGGCCATTCCCATTAAGTATCTTCTACCTGGAAGGGAGTGAAAATGTGGACCGGGTTTGGAAATACTGATCTAGAGCTGCTTCTCCTGCCGGGAAGCCTGGATGGCGTTAAACACACTGGAGAAGTAAAGCAAGATCAGGACATAGCTGGGTGTGTCTAAGTACTAGAAAGTCCTCTGAAGCTGGTTTGGGATCTATGTGAGCCTGGTCTGCAAACTGTAGCAAGTCTATCAGGTATAATCAATCTCCAGATTGTACTGATCAATGAAGCAGCTTCATCGATGAAATGCTGCATGTGTATTATTAGCAGAGACTAGAACATGTTGGCTTTCTTAGCTTGCTGTTGGTGCAGGATGACGACCTCCTCTCCTGCAGTTTTGTTGAGCTTAAGTTTATTCTGGTCATATTCTAGTGCATTGCATCTGCACAAGGGTCAGGTTTATTGCTCTGGATTACAGCCTAAATACGCATCAGTGAGAATGAGGCGCAATGAAAGGATGAAGATGGCCAGATTTCACCAGGCTCTTCCGACAGCCTCCATGAGATCAGTGCAAACGTGTGGTTTTGTTAGGGCCCGTGTTGCTGCTGGGAGGGACGTTATCGATGTTCTGGCCATCGACATCTGAGTGGAAGGAGCTGTGAGCTGCACCGGTACTGTGAGAATGCCCTCGCCACCCTGCCCTCAGCCCCCCTGCCCTCGGCCACCCCGACCCCCATCCCAGCAGGCCGTGCTGCTGACCCTTTCTTTGATGGTTTTTGTATTGCAAAAATTTGATTTCATTCACCCACAAGCTATTTCCAGGTCAAATCTGCTGTAGTCCCCCAGTGATGTTTGCAGATCGATGCTCTGCTGGGTGCTTCCCGAGACAGGAAGTTCCTGCCTGGGTGATGTCATCGTCATCGGTGGAGGGGGGGAGGCTTCCAGAGCCTAGCACCCTCTCACCTCCTACTTTCACAGTCACGCCTTGTATCAGGCCATGGTTAGCGGTTAGCTTGGTATCAGGACAGCTTCCACTCAGGACACTAACAAACAAGTGCCCTTACACTGTTTGCTTACCTGGAGCACGACCATCTTCAGCTGTACTGCACATTTTTTTTTCCTTGGTTCCCCACATGCTTGTAAAGATCTTATTTAGCAGTGACCCGTACAACTGATTAAACTTAACCAGTCTGTGTTTTTCCTACACTATGTGGATGTTGGTTGTCGACCGGGACACCCTGAACATAAAGTGGACAAAGGGGACTTTAAATGAAACCAGTTTCTCCTTGAAAGAGGACAAAGGGCTCCAACAATGCCAGCTGGCTATATGGCACAGTGACATGCGTTTGTGCCACAGAAAAACCCTCATCGATAGTCAGGGATTGGGAACCGTTTTCAAAAGAAAAGCACACTATTTAACACTCATTTTAGCTTCCCCCAGTATTTTGGTCAATTAGAAGAAATTGTATTTGCGCTAATGATATGATGACTGCTTTTAAAATCAACTGAACCAGGCATCCAGGGGACAAAGTGTTCTCACTGGGGTCCAAAGGGGCCCCTCCAGTTAAGGCTTCTCCTTAGAGCTATCTCAGCTGCAGTTTGAGTCTGAGTCGGCCTGTGGGGGCACAGGTCTGCCTGTCTCAGGGCGCTGACAGGCCTGTGGAGCCCTGTAGACGGGTAACCCCAATACTGCAACCAAAAGCATTCAAACTGGGGTAAAGGATTTAGGAAATATTACTACACTCTTTCTCAAATATTCCCTTTAATTTCATTGTGTCCGCAGTCAGCATGATGAAAAGGCCCCGAGTGCAGTCATCGCGGGCGACCTCCTGAGCTTCCTGAGCCTCCCTTATGCCTTCCGGGTCGAAGGGCAGCACCACACCTGACATGGCAGGACTATTCCTCTCCCTCATGTCAAATTCACATCTTAATTTGCAGCCGCTCGTATCCGCAGAGGGGGAATCGCACACGTCATACCTCAGCCAGTGCAAATAAGTGCCAAAACGCCAGAACGAGTTTTCAAACGTAAGTGTATTTTTTGAGTGTAAGTGTGTTGAGCAATTTCCTCCCAGATTAATAAAGTCTTCAGATTCTGATTTTTTAAGTGTAAATGTATAAGTGTATTTTAAGTGTAAATACGTTTAAGTGTATTTCTGATAGAGTGATGTAGAGAGGCACAGAGCTTGCAGCTGGAGATAGTAGGAGTGAGGCAGTGGGGGTAACGCCTCCCCAGTCTGTCATTGAGGGCAGCTGGGAGGGGGGGTTAGATGAGAGGACTAGCCTACACACATCCAAACCTCCAGAAGCCCTGCCCCCATCCCCTAGCCACCCTGCAAATGCAACACACCTGGATCTCTGGACTTTTTGAAGCGTTCCGGTCTCCGCCCCCCCCCCAGCATGATCTCCCGCTGCGAATGTTTGTAGCCCCAGGGTGACAAGCAATGACTGGTTGCTACCCGATGGTGGCGTCAGAGGTCTGAAGTCGGTCAGAAGGTGGAGGGGGGGGGGTGGCCTTGGGAAATAAAACCCGCCCTGGCTGATTGCTCGCGCGAGAGTCAAATAGCAGCCGCTTCAAGGAAGAACCGCAGAAATGGGTAAGCAGGGAGTTTCTCGAGACTTCCTGTGCTGAACCAGAGATCGCGGAAACAAAGGTGAGGGCACCGCTGTCCCCCTAGCACGGAGGAGACCAGGCAAGGCCCAGAAAGCACAGAGCAACCATCCAGTCCTCATCTCCCGGCTCAGCAGCACTAACCAAAATAAACAAACCATTCTCTCCTCATTATGCTGATCTTACTTACAGGTCGAAGGGGGAATTCTTTGATATCTCATCTCACCCAAATAATTCCGGTTTAATTTGTGGCTTAATTAGCATAATGTTGGATTTAAGGGATCAGTCATTTTCAACAGGGGTGTATGTGATCCTGTGTTAATCTGTATACAGCTGATGTTACATGGATATTACACATGCATGTGCAGATAAAATTTTTTAGTGAAATTCAGATGTAGCAGTAATAGTATAAAAAATAATATGCACGTATCTTCCAGGAATTACAGATCAAACGCATGACGCTTAGAAAGATGTAACTACATACATAGGCAGCGTGGGACAGAGAACCGTTATCATAACCGGGGATTTTTTTTTTCTTTCAAGAAGCGTTTTCTTTGTTTTTGGTTAAATTACTGAATTTTTCTGATTTCAGTCACCGGAATGGATCACTCCTCCACAAAGCTCTCGCTGCAGCCTGAAGCTTACCCACCCCCCCACTCTCTCTCTCTCTCTCTTTCTGCCTCTCTGCTAATATTCCCCCTGTAGGTGGGTCCCTCCCTCAAAGTCCAAACTTCAGAGGGGACCCTGAGCAACGCCGCACTGACCCAAGACGCTGAGCCCAACCACCGATCTCGGGTGGGGACTGCTCCCACACTGCAGCACGCGTCAGCAAGCCATCCACACCCCGCCCGCTTCGCACGGCGTGAGAAACACAAGACGCCTCTGGGGCTGAAAACTAGCGTGCACCCTCTCTCTCAGTCACGCGCTTAAACGCATACACACACCCACCGAAAATGTATCAAGCTGCCTGTGCGCGCCTCCGTGACCGTATTTCGGTTCAGTTTGAGAATCGGAGCACACACACGTGCGCGCTCACACAGGCATGATCGCACTCAGCCATACATTCACACTGTCACGCTACCTTGTAAACATGGATATAAATTTATATAAAATATTTTATACTATTCTTTATATCTCTCATATATTACCATAGCATGGTAAACTTACTGTGAATTCATTCGGGTTTTCATAAAACCGTAATTAGTTTGAATTATGTACATGTAAGTCACATCGCTTTTGAGTTTCTTAAGAGTAATCTAGTCAAAAGTATGACTAGTTTCGCGGGAGGCACTGTGATGTGAACAAGGTATTCTCACTTACTCATCTGGATGTCAATCCGTCACGAAGCCATGTCCATCACAGTGGAATGACTATAAAGTTAATAATTCTCTATTCATTCGGGCTCTTCTAACAACCAAACAAAGATTAACGAACGGATGGGGAAATAACATTTGCTTCTTAACGCTGCATAAAAGGGTAAAAATGTAAAAAATCTCAGAAATAATTACTTAAGTATGAAGTATCTGCACACCACATATAACACAGTGACTTTAAAATAACTACTGAATATTACAATTTTACTGGAAAAAAGACAGCAGGTCGCGTTTTCTATTTTACAGTTACAGCTGTTATAAATTGTATAAACAGCATTATTTAATAAATAAAATGTGAGCATCCGCGGTTGGGATGGCGAAGTGAGCATCGTAACACCGGGCGGTAAAGATTGAAAGAACATTATTTAAAGAGGATCCCTCAAAGAGGCAACGGAATTGCCGAAATTAAGGGCCTGGGTCGATTTTAATAAATTTCTACGCTAAAACACCGTGGCGAGAATGAGAACTTATTACGGGTCTGGGAGCTGCGGCGACACTGGGGTCCGTACTGGAGATGAAACACAGATCCCAAAATATATACAAGAGGAATGAAGGGCAAAGCGACTAATCACTGGTCACCTGACTTCAGTGGCCACGCCTCTGTGGTTATGGTGTGAAATTCTGCTTGAAAGAACTACAGTAACGGTAAAGGTTATATTCACAGCGCGTCCGAGCACACAGACGCACACAAACCCACACGTGCCGGTTCACTGCACATGCAGCAGTTTGCTGAAAACGAGTTAAATAATTAATCTGGTCTCTGAGTGAGATCTGTCGGGTAAGCCTGCCCAAGCACGTCACTGTGAGACGAACACATGCGCAGTCAGTGGTGCACATGGACCACAAACACGCAGCATTACCATAGCATCACCGGTGCCCTGCCTGCCTGCACCCCAAAAGTACACACATCATTTTCTTCCTTTTGTTATTCTTTATTCCACTATTAATTTTAGAATGCATGATCCTGATTACATAATAGTGAATCCAGTGGGAGGGATATCTGTGATTGACAGCTGACATTACCCTCGCCCACCTCAGGCCTCCAAGTCCCCTTTCTTCCTTCCAAGTGTGTGACTGCCGTTATGAACTTGTTGCGCTGTGTCTCACAGCTGTTACACACATACAGGAGAGCTCCAAATCTCGCTTATTACACATCTGCTGTAATTTTGGGCTGCCAGCTTTGCCGTTGCTGATCCTGGATCAGCTATATGCCACCACCCTAAATGCCACTTAAAACAAGAAGGCAGCAAAATCTGAGGAATGGTTGCATTTCTGAGATGCTCCGAATAGGCAAACTCAGATATTGCAGAGAAATAAGCAGATCAGTACATGTTAGGCTCCTAATAGGTGTAAATACAGCTCATACAGTCAGCCAGAAAGTGGCAGATTCTGGACACTAGATCGCACTAGACTGACTGGACTAGGGTGACCTATTTGTAAGCTTACACATATTAAAACAGCATTTAAAAACTTATGTGGGTTAGGTGACGGACAGTACTTATCAGCTCAGTGAAACAACCGCTCTCAAGTGGAGAAATCCGCCAGGGCCTGTAGCAGCTAGCTTTTGTCCCACGTTTGTCTGTGTTGGAGCACAGACACGGTTTCTGGCCTAATGTGTTTCTCAGCTATATACATGTATACAGTGAGAGCAGACGACGTGGCTCCAGTTTATGCAGTTAGCAGTAATAAAGGCACATATAACGGAAAGAAGCATGTGAGGAGTCCGTGTGAGGGGAGTGAGGAGTCCATGTGAGGGGAGTGAGGAGTCCATGTGAAGGGTGTGAGGAGTCCATGTGCAGGGTGTGAGGAGTCTGTGCGAGGGCGTGTGAGGAGTCCGTGTGAGGGGAGTGAGGAGTCCATGTGCAGGGTGTGAGGAGTCCATGTGAAGGGTGTGAGGAGTCTGTGGGAGGGGGTATGAGGAGTCCATTTGGGGGGGTGTGAGGAGTCACAGACAATGCAGGAGGCCTTTCTGGTGCAGTACATAGGGATGATCTCCTGGAGTGAGGGGAGAGACACCCCCCTGATGTTGCCGGCTGTTTTGACAATCTTCTGCAGCAATTGGGGTTAAGGGTTTCGTTCAAGGGCCCAATGTTTCGGTCACTCTGCTGACCATGGGAACCTTCCCAATCCACAGAGCTCCCCCCCACCCCCAACAATTTTTATTTTTGTTTCATACTCCTTTGGTCAGTGCGTAATCCATATATGTTATTTTATAGATTTGATGTCTTTAGAATTATTCTTAAATGATAAGATAATACTAATAAACCTTTCTGATGGTAGGTGTGTCCAAACTTTTTACTGGTTCTGTACATCAAAAACAAGCTTAGTAGGTAGGAAGCAAACGGATCACACAAGCATTTTTTACCAGTCTTGCTAGCCTAATATACTTTTTGGGAAGTGTGTAATACATGAGGAACAGAGTCAGGACTGACAGTGAGTGAAGGAGGCACAGCAAAAAGGCTGTACCTATGTGTTGAGCCTATGCCGTGACCTATGCAGTGACCTATGCAGTGGCCTACGCAGTGACCTATGCAGTAGCCTACACCATTGTAAGCATTTATACTTGAGTGCCGCTGTGGCTGTCTCAGCAATTACACTGGCAAAGCGCTACGTGTCACATAGGTTTGGATGTTGCATGTATTGTCTTTCCACCTATCAATATATTCAGTTGTTGAATTACACAACTGAAACAGAAAAATCAAACCTTTAACAAAGTTTCCATTTATCGAGTCCTGGTTATATTTGTGTTGCTCCAAACTTCCTGAAGACAAATTTGGGATAAATGTCGAGCTGTTACAAAATCACTTTTTATGCATTTTCCCATAAGATTCTACTTTTTCCTACATTATATGGTCCACAGCTACAACGCACTTACAGCGTCGATGTGATGCAGAAGCACAGATCAGCCTTTAGTCCTCTTATCTTGGTATGCGTGCTTGAACCCACAGAGCAAGCAGAGGACATACCAGGCAAGCGGGTTTACAACTAAGGGTTGAAGACCTAGAGATGTGTCACTGGGTCTGACTAAACCAGACATTAATTTTTAACGGGACAGGAAGGGTTCGAGTCCTCACAGTCAAACATGGAGAACAACTCTTTCTTAAACAATCCTCGACATCAAGGTGTCTGACTGTTGTGGGGGGACAGGCTGTGAATGAAAGGCTTGTCTGCTTTCAGGTGTTATAGGAGCAGGTTACCCCTGGGTCTCTGGTGCACAGAACCCCTCCTGCACCAAGAGCACACACTGCAAACCCCAAAGGCAGTTTACATGACAGTATGTTAGCCTGCATTCAGGAACTGCAATAATGCATGTCTGTGTACGACCTCTGCCTTTTTGTACTCTTACATATGCTGTTTACTCTCATCACCTTGACTTATTTAGTTATCTGTTCTTTGCCTGAATGACCTGTGGCTGAACCAATTGCTGTGCAGAGCTATAGAACTGTATCACTGCATTCCCTTCCTTAAACTGATTTAATTGCATGGTGTATGACACTGCAGCCTTATAAAGCATTACATTTTAAGCACCTGCACATATTAAATAACTGTGCATAGTAAACGAATAAATCAATGACACACCTGCACACCTTGTGTAACACTCTTACCTTTGCACACATGGATGTCCAATTCAATCGTTGGTCGGATAAATAAATGTAAACGTGACCGTGAATTGTGCAAAGCCTGAAACTGATCCCTCTGGTCCTTGGGGTATTTTTCAGCGTAAAAGCCCCCCCCCCCCCCCCCCCCCAAGAAAAGCGGAACAGAACCAAATGTGCCCTCAGCGCCCCTTTGCTGCGATTAATGCCTTATGTTCCTCCCTGAGCCTGCAAGCTCACAAATCTTGCATATTCTTTGAGCCTGGGAGAGAATGTGGGACTCTCCTTCACACTGCCATGTGGGCTCGATTAACGCTTGCCTGAGTTTGTTTATGGAATATCTCTCTCTCCCTCCCTACCTCATTCTCTCCCTCCCTCATTCTCTTTCTCCCTCCCTTCCTCCCTCATTCTCTCCCTTGTTCCCTCTCTCCTCTCCTTTTCTCTGACATCCAGGTCATTCACAGTCTGGAGCTTCATTCTGGAGCAGCACGGGCTCTGCCAGGCTCCTCTGGCTGGATTGGGGCAGAAAAATCACCTCTTGAATCAAACCAAACACTTGAGCAGTTTCACAAGAAGGGAGAAAACAATCAGAAGCAGAAGCGCAGCTGCAGCAGTTTGCACTGTGAGCACAGACAGTGACTGCATTATCACGCTATGTGATATCATCATACCATGAGCACAGACAGTGACAGCATTATCACGCTATCTGATATTATCATACCATGAGCACAGTGACAGCATTATCACGCTATCTGATAGTATTATACTGTGAGCACAGACAGTGACAGCATTATCACGCTATCTGATATTATCATACCGTGAGCACAGACAGTGACGGCATTATCACGCTATCTGATATTATCATACCGTGAGCACAGACAGTGACGGCATTATCACGCTATCTGATATTATTATACCGAGACGGTGTTCGCCGGGCTGCTTTCACACACCGCTCCCTTACGAAGAAAATCCAAGACAACTGATCTTATCTTCTTTTACAACTTTCCAGAGGATAATTTGTTCCAGTGACTGGGAGGGTCAGGAACGCCAGTAGTACTCGAGTGTCCTGAGAGTGGAAGATGCCACACAGCATCCATTCTCCACGGGAGGGGAGCAGCTGAACTTTGTGTCGAAGAGCACAAACAGGAAATAGTTTGGTTTCCTTACTTTTTTAAGTTGCTTGTGGAGCTGGTTACATTCCAGGGCCATCAAATAAAAAGAACACATTTTGCTTACATCAACTACGAGCAAAATACTTTGAATGACAACACATTCCCCTCAGAACCAACAAATAGACAGGAACCACATGATCAAACCAAAGATCAGGGGCAGTTTGACCTCAGAGTTGGAGAAACAAGGGTCTGTCATAGGGTGACCCTGGTAAGGTCATTCACACGTTTCTGCAGAATGTGCCAGGAAGCCCAAATCCTCTCTGAATCTCTAAATCTGTCACTTCATTATCCGTATTACGTTACTTTTCTTGGTGGATACCAGGACTGGGCGATAAAAACAATATATCGATTTATCGTCATATGATCTATCGTCAGGAAAAAAATTCAAAAGTAAGAAAATGAGAAACTTCGACAAACTGCTGGTAAGGAGCATCGTTCCATATCACACTTCACATCACAATTCCAGCGAATTTTATGATAGTCTTTCAAGAACAGAAAACCTGTGCCCAATAAATGCAGAGGAAGATATCAAAGCAACAGCACAAGCTGCTGTTTTTGTAATATCATGGATGAGATTAGCGCTCCCTCAGAGGAAACTTCGAGTGTCAGTTAGGAAAGCGACGGTTCAGCAGCCCCAACATCATGTTAAAAAGCAGATATTGTGGATAAACAAGGTAAAATGAGGTAGGAGGTGTGGCAGTACCGTGGTAATTTAAAGTCTGACACGCAATGGACTGGTGCTGTGTACTACAAACTCTGCTGGAAACTTATACCAGTTACAACTGGAAATACTGGGAACCAGTTTCACCAAGAGAAGCATTTCCATCCAGCAGAACATAGAGAATGCAAACCCTTACATTCACTAGCACCAGCAATCTTGGCTTCCACTTTCAATCTGAAGAAATACGGGACACCATCACCCAGGAATTACGAAATACAGGACAAAGTATGTTTCAAAATGGGACACAGCATTTTATTTTTCAAAACCGATAATCCTGTAAAATACAGGATGGGTGGGAAGCCAGCAATGGGAAGCCTGACCCCCGGAAGAAGAGCGACGCCGTGGGAGAATAATGCAGCAGCAAAGCGGGATCTCAGTTTAGCGTTTAGTGTTAGTTTATTTTTGTGTCATTAATTTACTAAAATTAGATATCAGTTTGCAGTCCATTCATCTATTTTTTCATGTTCTGAACCTGTTTTTTAGGGGAATCCTAAGCAAAAAAGGATTCTTGAAGCAAAGAAATAATGATTTGATTTATAATAATTATTGATAGTGACTGATATGAAAAAAGTGTGATCAAATATTTTGCCATATTGCCCAGCCCTAGTGGAGTGACAGACAGGCAAATTTACAGATAGTTTATTAGTCCTGAAAGCAGTTACAGATCTGGTGATAAGCAGATGAGATGTGTTTCATAGAAACTACTGTCATCAGCAAGTAAAAGAAGAGAAGTGACGTCACAGATTTGAAATGGCTGAATAACAATGTAACCCCCCCCCAATATACTGCCACACTCATACTCATATTCACATATAACCCCCCCCCACCCACACACACAGTATACTGCCACACTCGTATTCATATTCACATGTAACCCCCCCCCCCCCCAGTATACTGCCACACCCATACTCATATTCACACGTGGGTTTGCCTTAATCAGGGACACCAGCTCTCAGGCTGTCCGTGCTGTTTTCCTGGTGAACTCTCCTGCTGTCCATGCTGTTTTCCTGGTGAACTCTCAGGCTGTCCGTGCTGTTTCCCTGGTGAACTCTCAGGCTGTCTGTGCTGTTTTCCTGGTGAACTCTCCTGCCGTCCGTGATGTTTTCCTGGTAAACTCTCCTGCCGTCCCTGCTGTTTTCCTGGTGAACTCTCCTGCCGTCCCTGCTGTTTTCCTGGTGAATTCTCCTGCTGTCCGTGCTGTTTTCCT
>JAODJU010000040.1:2903504-2924604 GCA_026776725.1 Gnathonemus echidnorhynchus | reverse complement strand
GAAGAGACACACTGCAAACTATATCGCATAAAACCGACTCGCTCTTACACGGAATAACTTTGCCGCATGATCATGCGTAAGTGTAAAAGCGGTAAAATAACAGGGTCCCACGTGGCCGCTCTGGAGCGCAGGCAGAGTACGGCTAATCACCATTCCAACTCCATAGCCTTTCCTCCTCGGTACAGGTATCGATCTCCTCCTTTGGACCATGCATGAGCTGTGTTTCTGATATTTGAAGTATCAATGAACCATTATTTTCGCCATTAAAATGAGATAATAGTACAAATAGTGATAATGACCGGTCCATTTTAAACATGCCGCTTAGCATACTATTTAACCTGCAGTTTCTGGAGGGGGGAGGGAGGGTTAACGAACGGGCTAACTGAAAACTGCCCAGCCTCCTTGTTTTTATGCTATAGAAAACCAAGAATTTCCCAGCACCCAATATTTGCAAATTATACTCAATATTGCCGGCAATGCAGATCGTTTTGACAACATTACCGTGGAAATATTTAGAAAAATGCAAGGTCTAATAGTATTCAAAGTTATTTACTACAAATGTAAATCACAATAAATGGAATTGAAGATGACTGAGATAAACAGAGCAAGAAACAGACATCAGCCTTATTAAATAGTTGTAATGACACCGACATAATAAAGAATCAAATTTAAAAAAATGCAGATGATTTTTCAAATAAACAGGGACATTGCATGACAAAATATGTCAGTATAACAGACACTGGTGTGAAGCTATGAATCCTAATGTTTACATAGGCCTATGTATGGTTGTTTTAGAAACCGAAGCAGGATTTATGTATGTGTATGCCAGAACAAGGTAAAAACACACTATGTGTGTCTACGAAATTAGCCAGTTATCCCGTAAATCAAAGCAATTAGACAACCGGTCTGATGGGAAGACCCAAATGTAGGCCTGACACTCTGAATACCATGCGTTTGCTTACGGTAAACGTTCTTATATGTTTTGAATTAATTGTGGCAAAAATAAAACCTTTCCTTCAACAGACTGAAGTGTAGCGGCGACGACCAACGTGGCTTTTTCAGACGCCGCTTCTGATTGGCTCAGTGTTACCTGGCGACATGCTGGCTGAGAGCTAATAAATGTCTGTGAAGTCAAAAGAAAGAAGCATTTGGCAGTTTTGATTAACAAACGATCTCCTGGCTGATGACCACGTCAAATAAATAGAATTTAACATCGAATTCTACTTCAAACTGTAAGAATAACGGGATGTTCTACACACCCTATAAGACCTTTAAGGAATTTTACACATCCTGTAAAATATTCAGGTGTGTTCTGTGTTAATAGTACAGATGGCCGTTACTGGGCTTCTTTCTTCTTCCTTCAGACGTGCTGCCTCATCGCTCAGTTCCATTAACTGATTCCTTGTTGCTTTTTATAACTTCACGTGTAATGCTGCACACCGGAATAGCTAATCTCTTGCTTAGCCTATCTTGCAGCTTCTGGATCTACTTTCTCCTCAGATCGCTTTGTCTCCGGTAAATGAGCATCAGTGAAAATCCCGCCATATTTATTTACGTAAACAGATTTCCCACAGAATAACATTTTTGACTATGGTCTAACCACTAATCTTTGATAACTGCAGAAGAAAGTTAAATAATTTTGCTTTCGTTTCCCTATGTTTTTCTTTTTTAAAACCATTTTACTTTTACCATATTTGACAGTGTAGTTTTAGTGTATTTCATATACTTTTTTTGCTGTTATTGTGCAATTTCTAATTCTCGCATTACATTAAAACTTGAGTAACCGTTGTGGTCTTTATTTGTCAATTAAATTAAATAACTCGGTTAAGCCTACTATTTAGTTTTTAAATGATATTTAAAGTAAAATTAATTGCATGCCGTCATTATTGGGGTTTATTGTGCATTGTCATGCTTATTGGTATACATTATTATTAATGTATATACATTATTATACACATTATTGTGTGGAAATGTGACAATATTATATAGGCGAATACCATTTTCATCAGTTAAAATCCTGCTTTTAAATAATCCAAAATAAATTCGATATTACCACTTTGCTACTAAAATGAGTTTTGCTTGAACATTTTATCTGCGACAACATCGAATTTACCCCGAAACATGCAAGGAGCAAGGATCTTTTAATAATAAAACGCAGGAACGTACTTTTATAAATTTACACTATTAAGGCCGTGGAAGCAGTGGCTGCAAAATAAGCTAGCAAATAGCAAATGACTAAAAGATCAACTTCCATTGTAATCCTCTGTTAACTTTTTAACAGAATTAAGTTTCTAGGGTGCCTGCCTGTATACCGGAGTTACACATTACCGTGGCATTCAGTCACTCGCTCAATATTTCTCATGAGAACATTCCGCTCTGGTAAAGTCAGTTTGGTATTTGAATAGTACAAAGGAACCGCGTCCTTTTCATTGGCCACGGGGCGCCCCAGTGGGCGGAGCAAGGACGTCAATCTTAGACAAGCGCGAAGTCCTATTGGTGCAGAGTGTTGTGGGCTGAAACCTTCACGAAATATATCTTGTGCGCTAAGCGGCTGAAGCCGTTGATTCCTTGCTTGCATGCGGGAGGCTTGGGGGAGCTGTGTTTCAATGTTTCTCTATAGACGCCACACTGGTCGTCGCTCTGAAGCAGACACAGTGATTTCACGTAAAAGGGAGTCCCGTGTCTTGATAAGGGAAGAGGGGGAACACAAACACGGCAGTCCGTGATCAACGCGATGGAGTGCGCGGTGGACGCACAGAGTCTGATTTCGATCTCTTTGCGGAAAATCCACAACTCCAGAACGCAGCGAGGAGGCATCAAGCTGCACAAGAACCTGCTGGTCTCGTACGTGCTGAGGAACGCCAGGCAGCTGTACATGAGCGAGAAGTACGCGGAGATCTACAGGATGCAGCAGTACGAGGAGGTGATGACCGTGTGCAACGAGATCCAGGAGCTGGACCCGCTTGATCTCGCCGAGGACGGTGAGGGGTGCTGCGTTAGCAGTGCTGGGGGAGAACCGGCGAGCCTCTGCGGCGCGCTGCATCCAGCGGTGGCTCCTCCGACACCGGTTCAAGTGGCGCCAGGCTGCGCTGCGCTCCACGGCGAAGAGGCGTGCAAGGAGCAAGACTTCTACCGGAGCTGCTGCGCCGAGCCCTACCCCTTACCCAGCTGCGACTTCTCCCCACCCGGCGCGCACTGCAACAAGACAACGGTGCTTGACCTGGACACGCATGTAGTGACCACGGTGGAGAACGGGTACCTGCACCAGGACTGCTGCGCTCCTCCGCAGCCTTGCTGCCAGGGCGCACCGGCGCTCGCCAAGAAGCGCAAGGCGGACTTCGCTTACTACGCCGAGGAGCTCCCGGACTTTGTGCAATGCAAGAAGGCGAGGTCCGACGACTTCCCCTGCCCGACCTCCGAGCAGCTGGATTCTTCGAGCATTTCCAACCTAATCTCGATCTTCGGCTCGGGGTTTACGGAGCTGGTGAACCGGCAGGCGGACTTTGAGCAGTCCCTGAACGGACAGTTCTGTAGCAAGCAGGTCTTGGCGAGCCTTGGAGCGTGGACAAGAGCCATCGTGGCGTTTTGACTCCATGGCGTGTTAGTAGAGAAATAGTTAATGAAATTGTACAGAATTTAAGACAAATTGGTTTTATTTTTGCAAGAAGAGTACCTAGGCTATTTAAATATTTGAGCAGGTTTTGTCTGTTTCATTATCGTTTGAGATATTTGAGAGGGGGTGTTGGTGGTGCCACATGTGATGTGTAGGCTTTTCCTTTACATCTAAAATGCTAACTTCAAAGATTTCACAGCAATTAGATCATTAATGTCATTCCCGTTCAACAAACTCCAGTTTCGTTGCCTTAAACTCAACGCATACTGCTGGCTAGATGTGTCGCTACACATTTTCTTTTAAGTGACTGAATGTTTCACTCGTTAACTTTGCCTTCGTGGAAGGAATAAAAACGTTGACACCGTTTCCTACTAGAACACTACAAGAATGAATGGATATTTAAAGTATCAGTTTAAATAGAAAAGTCGTTCTGCGTCTTGCTCAGACACCAGTGCTATTTTTTTGTTGTAGCTTTTTCTTTTTATACACTAAAAGGTAATTATTTAGAGCAACGCATATAGCCTAGCTATATATTGGCGCTTTTAAGTTTTATTCTTTTTTTCTGTTATTCGTGTTAACAACGTGGGCATCAAAAGTATACTCTGGGTTTTAGCTTTATCCAGACAACAGTGTAACGGGAATCTTGGTACATCCGGACGATGTGACCGCAACGTAGTCGAAATATTCGCTATAGATTGAATGCGGGAAAAAAAATGATTTTCTTTCCCCAGTGAAACTAACGTGTATGTTTTTGTTTTTCATAATTCGTCCTCTCTTGTGGTCTTGACTGGGATGCTGTGTGTTGTCAGTTTGTGGGACTTGTAGTCATCTTGTGTCAATTTTCCACCAACCTTTAGATTGGAGTAATAACTTTTCACTACAACTCCCAGAATGCACACAGTACATAATTTGATCCATCCTTAGGTTTAATAGCAATTTGGACTGCTGAGCGTCACTTTGTTTTTTATTTTCCCGGACTTTACTGCAAATTGGTGTCTGATCCTTCACGGTAATTCACTATGCCAGCATTGGTTTTGTGGGTTTTAAAGTTTCTGCTATCCTGACCTTTTGTTTTAAAAAGGCAGTTTGTGATTTAGCCATGCACCCTCTCAGTATAAGCACTATGTGTATCAAAATAAAAACTTTTTTCATTCTCCATATTTTTGTGATTGATTCTGTTCACACGAAACTATGATACAGGATAAACTAGGTAAAAGTTAACACCATTTAAATATTAATAGCTGGGGGCAGTTCTTGCTTTCTTATGTCAATATGTGGTAGGCCTTAAGATCTCAAGAAAGGTGTGATATCTCCGGAATTAGCATGAAAGACAGTCTTTGCATCTTTGAGAAGCCATTCTTAAGCCGACCGTCCTGGAGTGGGATCTCTTGAAGCCTCTCACAGTAACTAGATAATGCTGGTTCTTGCTGATTCAGAAAGGCAAGGATTTTTTTTATCGATCACACCAAGCTAAGCGGATCCCAGAATAGTGCCAAGTTATGAAGTTGCACATTTTAACTTTTGGAACAGCTGATAATGATCCATACCAGAATGGAAGTCTGAGATTTTACTCTAAGTGACTAAAACATGTTCATTCTTTTCGTTATTGGAATAGATGAACTAGCCCACAACCTAACTAGAAGATTAAGTTGAAACTTGGCAGTAAAACACTGTGCCCACTATTTTACTGGTACCAGTAAGTAAACACTAACTTTGACCATAGTACAGATTTGTAGATATTTCCATTTTTTGTGACGTGGGCATAAATGCAATTACTCTTTCTGATGGGTACGTCGTCAAATAACTTTAAACTGCAGGCGTACCTCAATGATAGTACTTTACCAGAAATTAGAATCATGTCGTTTTTGCTATCCCTTAACATTCACGATTAGTCAAAAGTGATCGCGTATATGGCATATCACAATGCCTTTCATCGTGGTGGATTTTTTCACGTCCAATACCCCTAGATATGCAGTGTATGTCTGCGCGTTATTTCGCTTAGTCCCAAACAGCGCGCCGCTCACTTTCCTTCCTTGGCAGCGCTTTCGGTTTATCTCTGCTACATGCCACTTGGTGGTGTTCTTCAAAATCAATGAATGAAGGTGGTATTAAAAAGCCCGTGAGCAACAGCGCATGCTGACCTCGGCCATGCGCTTCCCCGCGTCTCTCCCCTCCCGTCCTTTCCGCTTCCCATTTCTGCCCGAAACCTCCAGCGAATCGCGACGAGATGCTGCAGGTCGTTTAGCTGAAGTCGCTAATCGCCAATAGATCATTTCAAAGGTTTGATGTGCGTTATTTCTGTGTGTTTATTTTCTGTGTGTGAATTTTCCTTCCGCTTTTTGGTGGTCATTATTTGCACAAAAATCAACCAATGGATTTACGAGTTAAAATAAAATGTGTTGAAATGGAAATATATAGTTAGCATAACCTAATATTTAAAAATGTTAAATAAATCTATTGCGAATGAGTTACAGTATTTTATTATATATTGATTTTTTTCTTGGAGCGACTAAAAACATATATACTTTCCTAGCCGAATTGTATCCTAAATAATCTTATAATTTTATTCATGTACCAGTTATCGTGTATTTGTCTTTAACTATAATTGTTTTTAAAGAACATTTCGCTCCATACCAAATATAAGCTAAAATGTCCCAGTTTTCTGTTCTGAGTGGATTGGGGACTGATCCGGTTGGTGGACAATGAGTGCCTCCTAGCGGCCGCCATAACAAATAGCACACGTCATAAAATTAGTACGCAAATTCCGCTGCAACCTATGTTCTCATAACTCGAAATACTGGAGTCGTTAAAAACGAAGATACAAATAGCAAATGAGAACATCTATATAGTCAATATGAATAGAAGAAGGGCAGATTGTGTTACACGGACAATACTTCAAACCAGGTTAGTCAGGTCCTAAGTTAACATTTATTCGCTGTATCCCTGTCGTCGGTGCGAACAGAATTCCTGTCTATCCACGATGAGGTGAAAACGTGGGAAAGAGGGAGGAATGCTGAACTTCTTACGTAATCAAAGACGAGACTGCACGCGCCACTGTTTAAAATAAGTGAACAAAGAAATAAACAGTTATTTTATTCACTACAAACTTGACAACGATCTATGCTAATGAGACACAAGAGGTAGGCCTACACAATGCGAGCAATTATGGCCTTTGTACGGATGTTCATATTTTAAGCTGCTCTTTTCAGTTTAATCACGTTGTCCAATTACTAGGAGACAACGCCCATAACCGGCACAGGTACCAGCCCTGCTTTCCTGAATCATAGAAGCAGAGCTTGGTTTCTGTGAGCTGACCCAACAGCTTGAAGAGACAAGCAGTATGAAATTTTTCACCATGTTGATCGGATGACCTGGGTAGTCTATGTGCTGCATTATTGTGTGAAGTACGTAATTTTACCACTTAATCCGTTTTCACATTTACCGTAACGGGCATCTAGGCCTGCGTGTAAACGAACGTACTTAGCTCCGTGATACAAATTCTGTTATTGTGCTTGTTATTCTTAATTGTAATGGGTGTGATTTTACAATTAAGTGCATATGTAGTGAATTTTACCTTTCAGCAGCACCGCAGAATTGCGGCAAATCGAGGATTAGGAAGCCTAGGAGCAGGACGGGAGACCCCTTTCTTAATTTGCACGTCATGTGACAGGAGTGGAGCGCGCCGACGCAGGACAAACGATCGAGGTGTTACGACCAAGTTTAAAATACAGATGATTTGCAATGGGTATATATTTTATTCCAAGTCAGTCAATTCAAATCAGAATAGAAATGTCACCAGTAATGTCAGCATCATCTACAGAAGGCATAATATCCGTTACACACCTTAACATTTCATGCCTAAATATTCACAGGGCATTGTCATCTACTGACTTATAAAATTTGGAACTTAAAGATTCAGGACAGATTTTGAGTGGACTCTCTTAATACTATGAAAGTCTTTACTAAAGTAACAAATCGGTATGTCTGTGACACAATAACTCACAGGATTTAGGTTCAATTAGGGCCCCGATATGAAAACTACAAATGTAACTAGTGTTCTATGTCCTCTTTGTTCTGTGAAGTCGGTTTACTAATCTGATACGCAGCCATATTCCGTGTGTCCACAGCGACTTGTCTGCTCATGATGCACTTGATTGACAGCAATTCATTTTCATACACAAACAATATCTTTATTGAGACTTTTTCCAGCTTATGTACAATTTTAAATAATGTAAATGCATTAAAGAATCAATGTTCTTTACTACCCAAAGAGTCATCTTAGCCAGGCAATGTTTGGATGCCACGCTTACCTCGCACAGCGCCACACTGCACCTCGGACAGCGCCACACTGCACCTCGGACAGCGCCACACTGCACCTCGCACAGCGTCACACTGCACCGCCAGTGGATGAAACTAGCTCTGTTCAGGCAGACTGACTACAGGAATACGTAGTAAATCGGATTTACTTTTTAATTCCGTTGACTTGCGCCAATCTAGGGTTCACTTACATTATTTTACCCCCACGCTGTCTGGATATTTATACAAATAAATAGGTACACGGGTAAAAACAGCACTGGTGATGACTTTGCATGTTCTGCTAATCCACACATTCAAACTGGCACACAGAATGTGATTGATCTCAGGAGGGAAATAAAAAAACTAGAGATTTGGTGGTGGGGGCGTAAAGTGAAAATGAGGTTTTACTGTACATAGATTCCTAAGCGCTGAAATGCTTCCCCCCCCCTCCACGATTTTTGGCCACCTCCACCTGGCTCCTCTGACCCAGACCCAGACTCATGGCTTCAGGGGCTGAATGGAGAGAAGGCTGCCGAATTTGAAGTGCTGGATGACGGGGAACTTCTCCAGACACTGGGGGGGAAGAGGACAGAGCGGTCATGTGGTTGGAGGCTTTGCTCTTGCTCTCTCAAATGCAGAGATGTAGACAGACACCTGAGCAGGAACAGGCAGGGAGCCACAGTGAAACAGGCAGACTGACTCAGCATGAACGGTGTTACTCAAGTGCAGGACTGAGGACGGCATATTTGTGGAGCATTCTAAAGTAGGGGTGGCCAGTCTTACCCAGAAAGGGCCATAACGTGGGGGGGGGGGCTTTTTGCTGCATCTCCCCAATTAGATTAGTAATTATTGATTGGCTGAAGAGTCCTCACACCTGGGTTTGAGCTGCTGACAGAAAGGTGATCCACAAAACCTGCATCATACACACCGCCCCCCCCGTTCTAGAGCCTCCTGTCGCTTCCATCATGTGGCCAACCAGCTTACATCATTCAGCAACTGAACCCTGTGTGTCACACACGATTGTTTGACATACAGCTGGGTGACGTTTCATATATGGGTTAATCTCCTCAAAATGTACGTGAAAATGTACAATAATGCCAGAGAGAATGGAGAAAGATGCAAAACAACCAGGAGTACAGGGAACTGCGGGAGGGGAAAATAAAGGCTTAGAGACAGAGTGAGAGACCATGTTTGTCTCAGACCCAGAGGACGTGAGGGTATGAACTATGTCTGTGCAGGAAGGGGGGGGGGGGGTAACGGTTTTCTGGAAGCGCC
Organism: Gnathonemus echidnorhynchus; assembly: GCA_026776725.1. Classification (NCBI taxonomy): domain Eukaryota; kingdom Metazoa; phylum Chordata; class Actinopteri; order Osteoglossiformes; family Mormyridae; genus Gnathonemus; species Gnathonemus echidnorhynchus. Next base: position 2,915,420 of record JAODJU010000040.1, on the reverse strand, counting down.
TCAGGATGTGGGTCCCGGAACAGGAGGTGGGGCCTGCATCTGTACTACTTAACCCTTCCCTGCCTGGTTCAAACAGTCAAAGCTTCCATCATCCCATCCCTGCCACACTGGGTGGAGGAGTAGGGAAACGTACACACACACGCACACTCATGCACGCACGCACGCACACTTTGGGGGATTGAGAGATGCCAGTTCACCTAACTGCATACATCTGGAACGTGGGGGAGACTCACAGGAGAGAGATGAAGAGCATATAAACTGCCAAGCCACAAATCATGGTGGGATTCAAACCCCAAACCAGCAGGCATGTGGCTACAGTGCCAGTCAGTGAGCTGTCCTGTGATCTCATGCTAGCAAACTAGCAGTAGCATTTGCAGGAATAAAGCATGAGCCTACAGGCAGAAGAGTCACCTTATGGGGGCAGCTTCAGCGACGTACCGAAAGCCTTTTCTGAAGCAGCAGCCCCACATCTGACTAAGAAATAAGGGTTTGGACTCACTGTAAAATACCCAGCCCACAGTGCAAGTCACAAGAGGCACCAAACTTTTGATTAAACATTGATTAAACCATTAAAAGCAGCCGATTAAATAGTAATGCATTTCAGATGGAGCCAAAGAAAACAGACGCAGCCTTAAGTCAAGACAAAAACGAACACCAGGCGACACACGATGGATGTGTATTTGAATTCAGCCCAAAAGCAGCCCACAGACCGTATTATCTGGCCTAAACGGACCTGTCAGTCAGCCCACACGCTGGCAGGCTACCAACAGTAAGGGGAGCAAGAGGGCAGGACCAACAGCTAACAGGGGAAGCACTGACTAAACAGGGCACACACAGCCAGTCACTCTTACACAAGGCCTGGTACTCAGGTCATTTATATGAAAAGCTGCACATATGTGCCTTAACATGCAATTCTTTTAACCCTGAGAGACCATCTACTTCATCTATTTAAATGGTTAATAAGATTATTTCCTTGACAAATTCATGTTTAAAAGTCTTGCTTTGGGTTACTTGTAATACAGTCAGCTGCTCAAATGGAAGCTGAAGGATGCACATCCTGCATGCAGTAATAATTGACAGCTGTCCATGAAGCTGAACGTTTTACTGGTCAGACATGTTGTTCAGGGGTTCACCAGCAGGGGGGCCCATCTATCAGGATCTGCAGCGCCCCAGGTCCTACATCACGGCACTACCCTTACCTCAGCTTTGTACATTCTGATGAGTCCCTGATTGACTTTGGACCAGGTGGGCACTGCACTGATGTTCCACAGCTGGTTTGAGTGCTCTGCAAATGGGCCAGTCTTCATCTGCAGGGAGACATGTGAGGGCTGAACTCATTTGGAGGAGGGGGGGGGGTTACAAGTCTGTGTATACAGCTGCAGAACCTCCTCTCAAAGACCCACAGAAACCCAGCCCAGCTTCCATCAGGTGTTACCAGTGAAAAGGCCATTATAGCAGAGCATATGATCCGCCAATTCCACAGTGCATACCTGCATCTGCCTTTGCGACCGCTTAAATGACAGCATGGCAGATCCTGGGACACTGTCAGGTTAGATGACCTTGGCAGATGGGTGGGGTGAACCCCACACGGACGTAAAAGACAGAAACCTGCTGACATAATCCTGCAGGCTATTTTCTCACCTCATTAATAAACTTGATGCACTCCAGAAACATGTAGTCCTGGTGGTGTTCATTCACCATCTTCTCCTCCACAAAGTGCCTGGGCTCCAAGGTGGGGTGATCTGCAAACCAGGAGCGCTCAGGGATGAAACAGCACTGTTTCTCCACTAGGGGTCTCTGTTTTATCCTGGCATTTATACGTCAGCTGTGCATACCTATGAGCTGGGAGCTCCCCCAGATAAAGGGCAGAAACTGGAAGTCATCAAGCCCCCAGACACCCTGGCTTCCTGCTGGTTCCATCCTATAGGTCTTCTGCAGCTTCCGCATCACTTCCAAATACCTGCAGGAGATGCAACAATTGTTGGTCATTCAAACCAACAATTTGCATTTTGAATCAATCAAGCAGAAAAAAAGGAATCAATTCACACCAATAGAATTGTTTTCTAAAGGTTTCCAAATGGAAAGATCCTCCTTCACCAACCATGAGGAGTTTATCAATCACTTCTGATCGTGTGCTGCTGGATCAGGGAGAGTTAATTTGGTGTCTGGCTGGTGACAGCAGCCGAGGAAGGTATGGCCCTGAGATGTTCCTGTGTGACAATGAGTGACTAAAGCATGACCTTCCCCCCCCAGAAAGACTGCCCCCTGAAGGATTGGCGCATACCGGTCAAACACCCTGAAGATTATGGCCAGTTGGTCGTCCACCATCAGGACGCCGATCTTGCAGAGGCAGCAGAGAAAGGCGGCAAAGGCAGCCTCGTGACCTGCAGGAATGACGAAAATCATGGCTGCCAGGTCGCATTGGCCAGTCCATCTGTGAGGACGGGAGCTAACTTTCAACAGAGGCCTGCTTCCCAGCAATCAATGATCCCCAATTGTAAACCAAATGTCAGCGCTTACATGAAAGCTGTTTTGGCTCTTGGAAGAGCTTACGAAACACGTGCTCACAGAGGTGCAATCCATACTTATACACAGACAGACAATTGTATCCCATTCCTCTAGTCCAAATCGTGAAATATCACTGCTGTTTTTACAGATGCATCGCCCACCAAAAATATAATACTCACTGGCATCAACTGGTAATCACTGGCATACAGCACTGTGATAATATTTTACAGTTCAGTGGTGCCTGCGGTTCACGAACACGGTGGTCTACAAACAATTTGGTTCGCGACCAAAAATTTCTTGGAAAAAAAATGCATTGGTACAAAATTTGGTCGACAAACAGATTCCTCGAACAACAAGCACCAAACCCAAATACACAAACGGGAAACACAAGGTTGTGAGACGCCGATCTGCAAGATGCACACATGGTGGAAGATTTACACACGCGAGGATCAGATTGGGCACACAGAAGACACGGGCAAAAACACGCGCGACAACAGGGAAACACAACCATTAACATTAACAACAATACAAGGGTTAAGGACTGTTAATAAAGAGCATGATTTCCCCAGCAAGCAAGTCTCCATGTCTGTCTCTGGGCCCATTGCCACACTATATTGTGTTTTTCTTTAAAGTTTTTACTATAAAAACCAGAAAATTAACTAACAAAAATTTGGTAGGCTTCCAAATGAATTATTCAAATTCCAATGCTTTCGTATGGGAAAAATTGCCTTGGTTTGAGTACAAATTAATTCACGACCACTTTCTTGGAACGGATTGTGTTCCTGAACTGCAGGCACCACTGTACATCCTTGTCCCCATATGACACTAATTGAAACTTTCCTTAAATTCCACAAGGTCTGGTGGCAATACAGAATTTCCCACTGGGATCAATAAACTCCATCATAATGCACTATCTGGCAGCTCATTACATCCACCTGGGAAAAACCCCCCAGTCAAATGTTCCTTCCGTTCTATGCAAGCTACTCAGCTCCTGGTTGAGAAAACTTGCATTCTACACCAGCAGTCACCCAGCGTTTCATACACGAGACTTACAATGATGGAAACAGTAAAACAAAGCATGTGCACATGGAACTGATAACTATAGGTAGGACATTTACAAAAAAACAGCAGGTGAATGAATTACAGTACATAAAGAGAAACAGCACAAATTAACCTTTGAGCAGGAACCGGGGTTCTTAGAGGTGTATAAATAATTCATGCAACTAGAAGCTCTCAGGAAAGAAGCAATTATTAAGGATGCTTCCTCTCTCGTAAAGACCACTGACAGTCCCCCACCGCCACTCACAGCCTGCCTACAGAGTATCCTGACCTTCAGCTCCGCACGCATCTTCTCAGAAACGCTCAGACTTGCACCTACAGAGACAGCGGGAATTTCCACACGTGGACTGGACCGCGATTACCTGTCCCATAATCTATTCTGGTGGAGTTCCCCACAGCCTCCTTCAGATAGACGGCTACCTCCGGGGCGGCGGCACTGAGCTTAGAGGGGATGATGCTGGACACCAGGGCCTCTGCCTCCTGCAGTGGTGGACAGAGACACAGTGACAACGTCGACATCTTAATGAGGAAACCAAGCAGCTGCCACAGAAACAGAAGGTCAGCAAAAAATCTCCAGTGGACCTGCTGTACCGAAGACAGACGTCCTGAAGTAGTGAACAAAACATTACAAAAGCTTCATAAACACATTAAACATTAACAAATGCATTACGGATTCATAAACAAATGCCCATAAACCGCTACATCTACAAGGGAACTGTGAAAGTTGACAGAACCGCACACAGTGTCACTGTATCTGGATGGCAGGTTGGGAATTTTATTGTCCTTGACTCCTTGAAGGAATCTTCCTCCTGGATTCACCCTGGAAAATCCAGTCCACAGCCCCCTTCCCTTGCTTTTAAATGTTAATGGTAGTCGAGTGCAGCTATGGTGTAATTTCTGCATTGTGGGGCAGCCGTGCTGGGAGAGATGCTAAATATATGGCGGCAAGAGGAAATAAATGGAAGTGCTGGGCTCAAAGCGTACCTGCTCCAGTTTAGCGTACCACGTCCTGAAGGCCTTGTTGCCGAAGCGGGACGGCTGGTCCACTGGTGGCGTCTCGTCAATCCAGCGGTCCAGTGTGTTCAACACATCCAGCAGCTTCTGCACTGTCTGACATGGAGGGGCGAGCAAATAAATCAATCAGATCAATCAGCTGGGTGATCATCGTCAAGCCTTGACAACAGGAAGAAAGGTACATGTGTAAAAGAGAAGAACTTTCACACAATGCAGAAAAACGTCCTGCATTTATTTACAATCACAATTTGACAGGCATTCACTTTAATCCAAAGCAACATACAACTGAAAGCAAGGTCATGCAAGGTCATGCAAGCCCCCCAAGCAACTGGGGCTTAAGGGCCCAACAGTGGAATCACTCGGTTGACTCTGAGGTTTGAACTGGCACCTTTTTCAAAGACAGTGACCTAATCCACCAACCCACACATCGCCCCCATAAATTTGGAAGAAAGCTTTCAGAGAGTTGTGGTTGGTTCCATCTAATATTAAGGCAGCAGCACTATAAATAATATTCAGCATAAAATATTGAAAAACAGGGCAGGGATTTTAATCATACTGTAAAGTCACAAGTGGAAAAAATGAAACCCCACAAGGAGACACAGAGGCAGATGGCTTGTTAGCTCTAAGGACATCAAGCCGACCAGCCGTCCTACCTCTGACACCCTGTATTCACATGTCAACTTCTTTCCGTTTACAGCTTCGTTCAGGGTCAAGATGAATCCAATATAGTCAGCATAGGCCTTGAGAGAAGATAAGTCCACATTTTAACAACACACCAACCACGTGAGGTCTCAAGGTCTCGGGGTATTCTGGAACCAGGGGACTAAGCAAGCAGTGTTCAATTATTTAAATCCCAGATACAGTTATTGTAATTGTTTAATGGGGGAATTATCCTAAAGCAAGTTAGTTATTTTTTTAAAAAAAAAGAAAAACAAAAAAATTTTTTCTTCTGAAGGAATGTAAACTGAGGTGTCTTCCTTAGTGACATGTGTCATGAAGATGGTGGGTGCCCGATATGACCCGGGGTGTCACAGGGTCTGTCACGGGAAGCAGCACACCTGCGAACGCTTCCACTTGCCCATGTCGGGCACCATGTTGATCTCCTTCTTGGGGATGCAGAATTTGAAGCTGGGGAGCGAAGCTGCCTTGTCATCTTCAGGGGAGGCGCCTGTGGGGGACGGGATCTTAACATTTTGGACTATTTGTGGAAAATGATTCACACATCCCTTAGATCAACAAGTTAAGCAAGTTATTCCAAGTCTCTTGACCTGAATATGCTTTGGCATTAATTTAGACTGGTATATTCAATTTAAAAAGTTAAACTGCCAGAGTAAAAAAGGGTCCTAATCTCCACAGTGACCATCAATAGTCCCTTGACCTGAGTCAAGCTGTAAAACACAACACTGACAGCTTTAGGGATTATTCTGTCCCTCTGATCAATAACTGTGGTCTTCGTCCAAGCACATAAAATGAAAATACATTGCTATGCTGTCGACTTGTAACTGACCATACAGAGTACAACTAGAAAATGATTTGCATCTGTTAGACACAACTGTAAAATTTAAATATAGAGGGACAGGTGTTGTTATACGAGGGCAGCTATATATCTGAATAGAAAACCATAACATATAACCCTTAAGAGCAAAGCAGCTTACATGTAAACTCTTACTCTCTTGGTTGAAGCAAGTTGCATTTGGGTAGAAGCCAAATCAATTCCATTTATTTATTTGGCAAATATTTTGGTCCAAAGTGACATACAAGTAAGGCAGAGAATCATCTGAATGAGGATATTCAAAAATCAGCATTACCCAGCTAAAGAACTGGAACCACCGACCAGGAAATTGCCCTTATTGTCACATTTCACAATACTAGTCTTCCTGACTGACCAAGCATGTTCTCTTTCGATACAATTATGCATGGGAATTTTGTAATTTTATTTTGAAATCCATGAGTCCTTTAGTTGCCTGCTCACAATCTACATATCAGATTAAATTAAACTACTTACACTACTTTATTTATCAAGCAATAACAAATATTGGATAAGTTGTACTATCGTCTATTATGGTTTGCTAACTTTGCGTTAACATTAAGGTTAATTATAAAGGTCAGACATTGCATCATCGGTGCGCCATAGAGACCGAGTACGCGGACGACTGATTTCAGGGAGCCCGCATGGATCACGTTATAAGAAGGGACCGTATCATGGGTTTTGGATTTTACATCCTGTCGGTCTCAGGTTTCCAATTAAAGTGCACGTAGTAATACATCTGCGAGTACATAAAATTACTCAAATAAAGGCAATTATACATTTGTTCCATACAAGATATTTTTCTATCCTGCCCTGTGTCTGACCACACTACTCACTTATTAAACTCGATAACCCCTAACGACTAGCCGGCTAGCAGGGAGCTGCTTCATAAAACAAGCCCAATTACTATCACTAAATCGGGGTTAGGTCTTAAAAAACAACATATTACAGCTAACTGGTTACAGTCGCAGGCAGTGTAGCGTTAGTAACCGTTCTGGTTACCCACCCAAAACAATCTCGTCGTTAGTTCGCTGATTAACGATCGAGTCACCTGCGATAGTTAGCTGTACCGCATAGGGATAAAGTCGCTAAACTGATACAGATTAGCAATTTAAACTTCTCAAAACTGTATTTTCACAGGTTAATGGACAGGAAAATAACAGCATTTACGTCCATATCTGCTAGCTAGCTGCGCGAAAACACTGAAATGACACCAGTCGGTTATTATAATTGAAAAACTAAACATAAGACATCAGTTAACCTGATCTAAAATATTCAGGGGGAAAACGCTCTATTGCCAGCGAGTTAGAGAACCGCGAAAAGGCAGCACATCCCTTACCTGGTTGCTGCTGCTCGGTCTCCGCCATGTTTGTCTGTAGGCGAAGATACGTCACCTTTCACCCCGCCTCGGGAGCGCGAGGCGCCGAGCGTAGAGGCGCGCGCCGCGCCCCACCGCTTGGCGAGGCTCAACATAACCATGCAAGCAAAATACAAGACTTTTGGTATTTTTTTTGTTTCACACACACACGCACCTCTCTCACACACACTCTTAAACATGAATTGAGGCCTTGCATATTACTTATTACTAATAAAAAATGCTGAACTAATATTGCCCGTGTCTGTAATATTCCTATTGCTGCCTAATCCAAATTTCTTAATTCCCAGAGCATCTTGTTAATATCACACTGGACCGTAACGACCATATCTCTCATGTTTAGTTATCCGGGCGTGTTTCAGTTCATTTCAGTCCAGATGCTTCGAGACTGGCGCGGAAAACACATTTTAGGACCATTTCGTAAAAGCTCATTTATAACCAAGACACGATAACGGGTTTCTTAAAAAAATAAAAATAATTTAAAAAGATAACGGGTTTCTTGTATTGCTTGGTTAGGTTGTTAATTTGCAATGTGTGTTACAGCTTAATTCTTGGAATAATATCAACACTACAACAGGCAATGCAAATACAATACGATATGTGACCCGCTACCTGATAAACATCAAGAACAAATTGTTATTTCTTTACTATAGACATTTTTGAGCCACAGACCCTCGTCACTCAATTCAAGTCCACTGGGTACTCTGTCATTGATCAACCTGCTTTTTCAGTTTGCTTCTGATATTTGCTCAGTGTAAGCGCAGATTTACCCCAACCCTCGGTCCCGTTAGGAGGAGCTCGTTCATTTCCCCTACGGATAAACCAAATGATCCCCTTTCCAGCCGCAAAGGAGTGACATGGCAGTCGTCGTATTTATCTGTGTCCTGTCGCTTTTGCCGGGTTTTGCGGTGTCCAGGAGATATCCAGCCGAGGAGGTGAGGCCGGACTGCGGCGCTTAGCTGAGGAATGATCGCGCCTGTATTTGTAAAGTACTTTGATCTGTTTGACTTCTGCTGTATGCTCCCTTTCAAAATATTTTCTGTAGCAGTTCCTCTAATACTATAAAAGTTTCTCAGAAGCATGTTACTGGTGTTGATATATTTTCAAACGTCTTTTCAGGTTTCATTGATTGGTCTTATTTTAAGAACATTTCAGAGATCGCAGGTTACACGAAAGAGTGATATTGATTCGGCTGGCAGTGAAGCTTTACAATTATTCTAAGAGCAAAAAATAAACAGTCTTTATTTGTTTTTGTTTTTTTCATTTTCTTCAGTCCCTGGAGCTGCAAAGTTTTGGTCTGACATCCCTTGCGTCAGGTATGAGCAGATCCGTCGGTTATGAAACACTTTCCTTGTGACCTGACTAAATTACAGTGCCCTTTTCATGTCTAAAGATTGGAGGTGTTTTTCAGTGGTAATTTAGTGTTCCAAATTCGAAAACTCTAAAACCTTTTGCAGTTCAACTTTCTCTTAAATTAAGAAAATATAAAACTATTGTAGTTTAGTGGCCAACACATCTGTAAAATTAGTAGTGGTATTTCACTAATATTTGGATCATTTAGACTAGTGGAATGGGGTACAATGGAATGAAATATAGGAGAGCTCTCTTTCTCTGTATGAATCGTATCTTTGTGAGCATGTTACATGTTACAACACAGGTCCACATGGCACTGAAATAAAAGGTATTGAATGAATAGATAATTGCCTGAAGTGCTGAGCAGATGTTATGTTGATGCAGAGTTTGATGGGACTGCAGTGCTGTCACTGGGTCCCTTTGCCTTTGGACCTGCCCTCTTCCCTTTCTTCCATCCTTTCCTCATTGCCCCGCTATTTCCCAGGTACGGTGCAGCTTGGACGAAGCTCTCCCACCCTGTCTGAAGTCACTCACCTGGAGCTTCTAGTGGTGGTGGGGGCTGATGTGCAGCTGGTGCACAGGCAGGACACGGAGCGCTATATCCTCACCAACTTGAACATAGTGAGTAGGTGGGCGGAGTCACCAGGCGGTGGGCGGGGCTGAGAGGGATGTGTCCCAGAGGAGGCGGAGTCTCCTGCATCATCCTCAAGGCATCTTGGTTTTGTCGGGTCTCTGCAAGGCGTCGGAGTTGCTCCGGGACACCTCTCTGGGGGCCAACCTGCGGATTCACCTGGTGCGCACCATCATCCTGACGGAGCCAGAGGTAGCCATGGTCATTTCACTCGTGTGGGGGGTGGGGTGGGTATGGGGGTGTGGCCTTCTGCAGGCTGAGTGATGCCTGCGTCCCTGATTTCAGCCGGAGATCCAGATCACGGACAACATCACTTCCTCCCTGATCAGCGTGTGTGAGTGGGGGCGCAGGGTGAATCCCGTCAGCGACACCGATCCACTGCATGCTGACTTGCTTCTCTATATCACACGGTAGGCCTCGCCTATACGGGGCCATGGCTGAAAGCTGATTGGCCCCTGCAGTGCCCCCTGCCCTGTCACTCACCAATTCAAAACAAATCACTGGTTGGCTTCTCTGTGTGAATTATGCCCCCCCCCCTTCTTAAAAAAATCCTAGAATTGCCCCTGCTATGGCCTCCCATACACATATGATTAGTTCTCTTTCCCTGTTTAAAACATAGCTGTTTACACATCACAGGTTACTTAAGGTCAGTACATAGATCTGTTCAGGAGACCCTGAATTAATTCCCACCCATGTCTCCCCACAGGTTTGACCTGCAGCTGCCTGACAGAAATAAGCAGGTGAGGGGTGTGGCTCAGCTGGGCGGGGCCTGTACCAGCCAATGGAGCTGCGTCATCACAGAGGACACGGGGTTTGACCTGGGCATCACCATCGCTCACGAGATAGGTCACAGGTACAGGGGGCGGGGCGAGGTGTGGGCGGAGCCTCGCTCATACAAGTGATCTCTAGTGAACCTCACAAGTTTGCTTTTGACATAATTTGTCACAATTTGGAATTAAATTAGCCGTCAAACACAGCTCAGAATTGTATCTTTTTTCCCAGAAGGCTAGTGAGAATATTATAGTAATCAATATTTTACTATTATAAGTCTTTCTGTCAGAGATAATGGCATTTCAAACTGTAGGTGTTACTGTATGACGTTAAAAAGTGACCACTCCCCTTACACGCTTTGGTGTGGCCCAGTTTTGGCATCAACCACGACGGGACGGGCAACAGCTGTGGCAGTGGCGGATTCATCATGGCCGCCGACGGCGGATACGGCAGCACGGACCTCACATGGTCTCAGTGCAGCCGCGAGCAGCTGAGCCGCTTCTTCAGGTGCCCCCACAAGTCTCCGGGTCACAGTGACGGGGCGGATCACCGTCCGTGGCCCCTGGCCCCGGCAGGCTCTTGGGTCACGGGAGTGGTGGTAGGGGAGTGTGCGCATGGTCCTTCTCCTGACTGACTCGGGGCTGTCATTGCAGTGCAGGTCACGCAGACTGCGTGAGGGACCTGCCTGTGTACGGGGGCTCTCTGCAGGACTGGAAGCCAGGGCTGTACTACGGCGTAGACGACCAGTGCCGGATCGCATTTGGCAGCGCCGCCCGGGCCTGCTCCTTCAGCAGTGGTGATGCTGTGAGTGCTGCTCCATTGCCCAGGTAGCCATGTGCCCCCTCCTCACACAGTAAAGAGGCTCTTCCTCTCCGCAGGACGCATGCCGGGTGCTCTCCTGCCACATCGTCCCTGGCGATCAGAGCTCCTGCACTCGCCTGCTTGTCCCTCTGCTGGACGGAACCGAGTGCGCGCCCAATCAGGTGTCAGCCAGCAAGACAGGGTGACCAATCAGAGGGACAAATGGCGGATGAACATTGGGTGAAGTGTTTGTTTTCTGCACTTCCCAGTGGTGCCTGAAGGGGCGCTGTGTGTCCCCATCTCAGCTGAGCGCCAGCATGGTGGTACACGGATCCTGGTCCAGCTGGACCGAGTTCTCCCCCTGCTCCCGCACCTGTGGAGGGGGAGTGAGCGCCAGGAGGAGGCACTGTAACAACCCCCGGTAACAAACCCCTGTCGCTTACGTTTCCTCTTCTGGGAGAAGTGTCTGCCTCAAAGGTACAGCAGTGTGACCCGCTTTGGGACTGACAGTATTTTGGCTGCGACAACAAGCTTCTGTGTTGAAGACACGGCTTGTGAAGGGCCATCTTCTTCAGATAGTTTGGAAGCTGCCCACAGACACCAGCGCTGAGGTCTTAGGCTCCTGTAATTCCTGCCACAGGCCTGCGTTCGGCGGGAACAACTGCGAGGGCATGGAGACCGAGGCCAGACTTTGTAACACAGAGGTAGAGCCCAATAGGTCACGTTTGCAGCAGAACTGCAGAGGCAGCTGCAGTTGCTGTAAGCCAGTGGTGGCCAATCTTATCTGCAAAGGGCCAGTGTATGTATGCGGGTTTTCGCTGCAACTCCCTAATTAGATTACTAATTAGAGGACTGATTGGCTGAAGAGTCCTCACA
>JAODJU010000040.1:2882433-2894384 GCA_026776725.1 Gnathonemus echidnorhynchus | reverse complement strand
GGACTGTATCAATCACATTTCTTGTGATTGGACATTTTCTGTCATTTTCATGTCAATGCAGATACCATTACCACTCATGTGTTGGAGTCCATAAACAAAAAGTTGCGCAATTTAACTTCAATTGAGGTTTTGTCTGGTTTAGATTACACATGTTCTTCTTGAAACTTATTTTATTGAATCTCTCCACAAGATCTGCCACCCATTTTCACTATAAAATAGACAGATGTGAAGTTTAATAAATCTGCAACTCTATCTAGACAGCTAATAGTTATCTAGCTAGTTATTGTTACACAAAATGTATAAACAGGGACAAGTAAACCCTGAATACTGAAATTTCCAACCAACAAACCACCAACCTGCTTAGAGATGGGTCAGATAAAATTAAAACATGATTTGAATACATCCTAATAGCCCCTATAAACCACATTTTGAGGCCACAGACATAAGCAATCATATAAATATTACTGCATGAAAATGTCATTTTGATTTTAAATATGCAACAAAAATTGAACCCTACTGCCAATTGTACTGGGCAATCCCTGTGTAATTATACATATTGATTTAATGTCAATGACATTCTTACATATCCACAGACTTTATGGTTCTAAATCTGCTTAAACTTCTAAAGTGATAAAATACTATACGCAAATGTGAAATGTGCAAACGCGATATTTACAGGGGCTATTGATCTTAATAATAAAAATCAACATACAAACACCTATGCTCGAACCACAGGTATATTCCTGAGCGAAACACCACATTTCATCTTCTGTTTTTACTTTAATTTGGTTTCATATGTTAACCTTTCGGAGAAAAAGAAAAAAAAAAAAAACACAAAAAGTGACTTCTAACTAGCTAAACTGGAGGAAACATAGGAACATCTCGGTGACTTCCCAATGACTACACACAAAGAAATACACAGCTTTGGCCAGCAGGTGGCATGGTGATTAAGGACTAAATGAACGATTGCAGGTTCAAGCGATCGGGATGAGAGCGGCTGCTGGTTAGTAAAATGGCTACGTTTCGAAAATGTTCTGCTGAAGCAGTAAAGCAGGAAGGCAAACGGCACGCCGGTAAGATCCGCCCCACCTCTACCCTGCTGTCAGGTGCCTGCTGGGATGATGGAGAAGCCCAGAGGAGCAGGTCCCACAAGCCTGCCCTCAGAGTTTGGCCTTGGGCGCCTGCTTCAGCAAGTCCCTCATGTCCACTAGTGCCTCCTCTAAGCCGCTCGCCAGCTTGTTAGCGTTGGTCTCTGCGCAGCTGTTGAAGGCCGACACTGAGACGTTGATGTGCTCTTCCATGGGGTTGTAGCAGACGCCGTAGCCATCGGGGACCACGGGGCCAAAGCACATCACGCAGTCCGTCTTTGCTGGGACCTTAGGAAGGTGACCGACGTTAATCACTGGCTGGAGCAGTGTCTCCCAACCTCCTCTCTGGGGACCCATAGACAGTCCACATTTTTGCTCCCTACTCGTACTGGAAGGGAGCGAAAACGTTTACTGCTCTGTAGGTCCCCAAGGACTAGATTGGGAAGCACTGGTCTATCAGATGCCTGACGTCACCACTATCAGCCAAGCTCTGCATCATGTTATTAATGCCAACCAGCTGCCGTATTCCCCCGTGTCACATGAGCGTCACGTCTGTCCTCATTTGGTCCTCCGTGCACCTACCTGGCTGGTGGAGAGGTTGTAGTGCAGAGCCACGGCGTAGGCAGTGTCCATGAACATCTCCGGCATGGAGGTCAGATCCTCGATTGCCTGGAGTTTCAGTCCCAACAGGTGCCTGTCGATGGCCTGACCGTGGATGGCCTAGAAACACACAGACAGGCCCATGAGTGGCCGCCCCATTCTGGAATGTTCCATAGCAGTGCTTGTCAGCCCAGTACTGCACCAGGTATTCGGTGTTCTTGACTGTTTGAGGCAAGTGTGCCTTGACATTTCAACCAATCATAGCCTTCCTTACCCCCTAATGTAAACAGCAAGCATCCTGGCACTGATCTCTAAAAGATCCAGCGGTGTGGGCGGTAGCCAGTATAAGTTAAAGAGCTTAAACTTACCCCCCCCTCTTTAGGTACCTACCAAATTGCAGCTTAACTCAGAGCTATATTGATTTCATGGTTCCTCAGTGCTATAGAATCTGAAACTCATGTACTCAAACACCACACATCCTTCCTTACATCCATCCTCATCAAGGTAATGGAAGAAAGTTTCTTTCACCTTAGAAGACATATGTTATAATTCATAAATTTTCTTCTTCCACAATCTGAATTGAACTAGCCTCAAAGAACATGGATTCTTATTCTTGAGAGGCAAGTTAGCAAGACCACAAGTACGATCTTTGTGTTCCTGGCGTTGAAAATGACCCAATGGTTGGGAGACAGGCAGAGTGTCACATGACCGATGATGTCAGCATGCAGGGCTGCGAAAAGCTCACCATGTCCGTGTAGGACCGGTGGGCGCGAACAGCCTTCTCCAGCATCTCCACCTTCTCTGTACTCTGTGCACGGTGAAGGCGGTGGGACAGAAAGTCAAAGTATAAATACAGAGAATACTGGTGATTAGTGTCCCTGCAGAGACACCATATGCAACTGACCGACTTGCTGGGGTCGTCCATGGCCTGCACAAACCGCAGCGAGTCCATGGAGGTGGAGCGGATGGTGTCGGTGCGGCCCAGCCTGTACATGCGCAGCGACGCGCTCTCGTAGGTGGAGCAGCAGATGTGGTACATCCTGGAAAGAAGAGCAAGTGCGTGATAAGGGCTCGTTACGGCGAATATTAAAGGCCTGCTCCTCTGCTGCTGGGCCTATCAGAGGCATAGTGTGTGGAAGTCAGAGCGACTGACCTGAAGTAGGCGAGCTGTAGCGCCATCTGGATGAAGGCGTCGGGACTCATCTTGTGTAACTTGGGGACATTTTTCCCAAAGTGAGAAAACATGACGACCTTCATGTCCAGATCATGCACCATTCTGGAGGGGGGGGGGCAGCATATAAGACCATTAAATACCTCAACACTACAACAACTGCATCTACACAGTACATCAGGCTACATCCCCCCAGGCCAGAGGATCCGGAGGCCTGTTCTGTGTTTCACCCCTTTGCATTGTCCCCTGATAATCTGCTGATTAACCTGAGATATAATTAACAGTGCAGTCATAATGAGTTTCCCTAAAAGGCACATTTACGACCGGCTGTGGGGATATTAAATTAGCTATATCACAGGCACATAATTCATTCCTAGACTGAACACTGTGTTGGGTCGCCGCCAGGACTCAGAGCGCTAGTTTTTGGTAAATTTCGGCAGCCTCTTTATGGTATGTGAAGGTAAGGGCGCCACCACGGGTGCTGGCTCACATGTTCATGTTCTGCTTGGCTTTCTCGATGTCCTTCTTGATCTCCGGCGTGATGTTGAAGCGCAGTTTCTGAGGCATGGGCAGCGGAATCATGGGGGAGCGAACCGTCTCCGACTTCTTCCTGTCCGTCGCGACACAGAAAGACACAAACGCACAGCGGGGCTCAGTGGGAAAAGAGTTAGCGTCTAGCATGGCAGGTCTCTCTGTCCAATAATTCGAGGTGGGGGCAGGGCCAGGCCAACCTTTTCAGGGGCCTTAAGCAAAATTTGATCAGATGAGGGGGGGCCCCCTAATGGACACTGGGCCCTAAGCAGCCACTGAGTTCATCTATGCTTTGGGACAGTCCTGAGTGGGGGAATCTAAATTAGTGCATGCTGACCCCCAGGCAGAGGTGGACATTTCAGGTCCAGAAAGTACAAATCCAGTCCGTGATTTAGTTTCAACCAACCAGTTGAGCATAAAGAGTCACAGTCACAAAATACTCAATAGGTTGGTTGAGACAAAATTCTGGTTTGGATTTTTACTTTCTGGACCTGAAATGTCCGCCTCTGCCCCCAGGGACTCCAAAAAATGCCCTGTCCCCAAGAGTATAAAGCCCTGACACTAATACTCTCACCATTTGAACAACAAAATCCAGCAACAGGTAACTGACAGTGTTACACACACAACTGCTTTTCCATTCTCTCTTTCCAGGATTAAGTTCCCCACACGCAGTGCCTGTTGTCCCTTCAAAGACACCGTAGCATAAAACCCTTTCACTTAGCTAACCCAGATTTTTAGGTGATTCAATGTAAAACCCACAACTACCTTCACTGTGTTACCATGCCTCAAACTGTCTGTTATTTGCAATTCAAAATTTAGTCTCACACTATATACATCATATAAATGGGGCGTTATCTCCCTGGATTACTTTATACTTTATTTACTAACTGTTTATTTACCAAGCAGTTATTGTTAGTGGGTGTCCTCATTCATACGTCTTTAACCTCAGGTCATGCACCAAAGTGTCGGTGAGGAGAACTGGACGTATTTCGCTTTAGTCTGGTTCTGTTCCCTGCTAAAGCTTTTCTGCAGAACCTGACTCTCCTGTTGTGGAATCCCAGTACAGTTACATGAGAAACACTGTCAAACAGCAAGGAAAGCTGAAGGGGACGAGGACGGTTATGAGGGACCACGCGGTCACACCAACACGTGATGCAGAGCCGGAGCTCAAACTCAAATCCTGGAACGTGAGATGGAGCCAGGAAGACATGCATGTTACTGACACGCCCCCCCCCCCGACGGTGACAGCGTGCGGCGGCCAATGCCAGCTCCTCCAGACACACAAGCGCATGCGTGGCCTGCTCAGCGACACGACCGCGGTCACGCTCGCACTGTGACCGGCACCATTAGTACTCTGGCACAGCGTCTCCCTTACGTGTAATTAAGCACATGGTCCACCAGGGCCATGATCGGCGGCCCCTCCGCAGCGGCGTGCTCATAGATCAGACCACATGACCCGTCTTCTCCAATTATAAACTGCATACGGTGAGACATTAAAGCACAAAGGCGACGTCACGCATCATGACGTAATCCGACACGACGACTCCTGGCAGCTTCTCACTGTCGGGCTTCGACACGGTCCAGTTATTTGTGATGCTGTCTGAAGCAGACCACGGCCTTCCAGCAGTGACCCTTCACTCTGTGTACTGGCACCACCTTCCACATGACCCCTCCCTCTCTGCAGCACCACCTACCCCCCTGGCCCATCCCCCTATGTTGCACTACCTATCCCCTGTGTAGTTCCACCCCCCACTGTACAATAGCCCCTCCCCCTCATCCTGGACAGTGCCCTCTCCCCCATGTCCCCCCCCACCCAGGCCCACCTGCCCGCCTCACCTGCAGGGTCTTGTCAAACCAGCGGTTGCCGCTGTTCCAGCGACTCCCCCCTCCGTGCAGCATCTGCATGGCCACACGGCTGCGGTAGAGCTCGTCGGACACGCGCGGCATGGGCGCATCGAGGCACACCGTGAAGATGCTCTTCTGGATCGCTCTTACGGACTCCTTGTTGGTCTTGTCTGGGTGAGAGGCCGTAAGGGACACTCTGAGCAGGCTCGGCCTGAGGCATAAGCCCACTCAACAAGTACTTAGAGCCCAGCAGTCACTATGTGCTGCCTGTCAGAATGGAACAGTGAGTAACCTAGTGCTAAATGCAATGTGCTTAATGCTAGTTCTCCTAATTTATAAACATGCTAAGAAAACAAACTGTAGATATTAAGGTCTAATTCTGAAGGCTAGGAACTGTCCACTCTTCTGGTGGCACCTTCGTCCAGCCATAAACAAAGACAAGTCAGGAATTTCACATCTAGTAATGCCTCAAGCACCCCCACATTCCCCAGGCCGCCCTGACCCACGCCCCCCAGGCGGGTGCCCCCACCCTTGGTGAGGCTGGCGTAGGCCTTGCCCCAGGTGTTGCGGTGCTGCGAGGTGAGGATGCCCACAGGCTCCTTGTTGGTCTGCAGGGACGAGTTCCAGATCTTCTCCAGCTGCATGTAGATCTGGTCCACGGTCAGCGGAGAACCATCGCTGTTATACACATCCAGAGTAAAGAACTGGGGGGGGGAGACAGAGAGGAACCCAGAGTTGAGATCCCCTCAATAACTAAACTTCTTGTTCATCCTCGGTGCAGTTTTGTATGAAATTACCTGTGAAGTTCATCCTAGAAGCTTTTTGTGTCTCCCATGTTTATTTACCGTAAAGGTCCAAGTTCCTGTTGTGCGATGTGAAAGCGACACATGGAAACGACCGGGAGCTACAGAGGTTCCCAGTCACGACGGCCCAGAAGCAAGAACTAGGTCCCTAAACTTTGGTGGGAGAGGCAGCTACTGTTACAGGGCAAACTATGTTCCATTCATCTGCTTTGTGTTGTGTTGACATGAAAAGTGATGGTCTCTCTCTGTTCATCTTTTCTCTCCATGCCCTTATAAATGCATAATCTACAAGCTTGTTGGAATGAGTAAAAGTTAAATGCTATGAAATATAGCTGATTATCATAAAAAAAATGGAAATTAAAATGATTGCTAATAACACATTGTGACAGAACTTCTGTGACCAAAATGACAGACGAGAAAGTCTAACATACCCTCGGGTAGCTACTGACCCCTGCGTAGCGGGAACACCACATAAGACCCGCTGCTTTGGAGATGCTCTGACCCAGTCATCCAGCCATCACAGTTTGGCCCTTGTCAGTCACTCAGATCCTTACTCTTACCCATTTTTCCTGCTTCTAACATATCAACTTCAGGAACTGACTGTTTCCTTGCCTAATATACATCAGCATCCTTGACAGGTGACATTATAACATGACAATCAATGTTATTCACATCACCTGTCTGGTTTTAATTTATGCTGAAGTCCATTACCTAAAATAGCGCAGTATTTTCATAAAACCTATGCAGATCCTCCCATATACTACTATGATTATAGTACATATACTATAATAATCATATCTAGAACATACATAATGTATGTAATAGCTAATAATGCTTAATAATACTTATTTTGTTCACAAATGGCGTACACGACACATTTAGCAAACAAATGAGACGCGAGGTGAACATTGCTCAATGAGTACTGGAGAGAGACTCAGGATCTGTCAGCAGAATGTACCTACACATCACTGCATTCATGTGGATTCTGGGTAGTACTGGAGAGAGACTCAGGATCTGTCAGCCATGTGTACCTACACATCACTGCTCATGGGGAGCCCCCCTTACCTGGAAGTTGTGCACCACGGTGACATGCGTGGGCGGGGTTTTGCTAGTGGAGTAGTTGACCACACTGTCCCGCTTGGTCCCGGGGACGCGGCAGGAAGAGAGCACATGGTAGTACTGGTTCATGCAGAGTGACTTCCCTCCCAGGGACTCCAAGGGGAGGGTGTCACTGGCCCAGCAGGAAAAACATAGATCAGGGAGGAGTGCATGTCAGTGCTCAAAATAATCAGCATCTCCTTAAACACAGACAACAGCAAGATCCTCAACTTACTTGTCAATCATGGATTTGAAGTCCAGCACCCCTGCGATTAATTTAGCAGCGTATCTATAGGGAAACAACAGATTTAGCTCATATTTTACTCCATATTTATGAGGGAACAGTAACTCACTAGAGAGCATGGATGCCAGCAGGATCACGGGTTCGAAACCCCCTCTGATTTCTGGGTTGGAGGCTCTCCAGGTTCACCAAACAAAGACATGCAATTAGGTCAAATACCACGTCTGAACTGGCTGTAGCGTGCAAGCGTGCGTGTGCCCTGTGACGGACCGGCATCTTCTGTACTCCAGGCTGGGAGAGACTCTGGGCCCTGCGAGCCCGACCCGGATAAGGGGTTGGACAGCGGATAGATGGATTATATATTTTCTACATTGTATTTCTTGCTGGCCGCCTGTAACCTTGCTGCAGAAGTTCCCAAATCAAAGACCCCGACTTCCTTGACAGAAAGCCACCCTTATTATTTTCCTTCATCAAGAATATTTCTGTTGCTATAACAACACCCTGGTCAAACCCCACCCCCTAGGATCACCAACATCTATATCAACACTCCCCCACCCTCCCTATCCATATCAAATCTCTCTATGTCAATAACCTTCTGGTCATGACAGCTCGTCGTTAACTAGCAGACCACCAGCGCCCTGAGGGGAAATCCTCCGTGGCCCTTAAGACTAGCAAATCTTTCCTGAACATGTAAAATGTTCACAGAATTGTTTTAAGTGCCCCGTTGCCTTTGGCTGTCACAGTGTTTACGCACAGATGCCGAGTTACATGGCATGTTTATATACCTACAGGAACAGCCCTGCCATGTGTTGAATAACCATATATATATGTGTGTATGTGTATGTGTAACACTACATGACAGGGTACAAATACTCAGTAATAACTGTTACAACTACAGCACAAATAATGAATAAATACAGCTGCTACTTGAGATGAGATGTGTCACAATTCATTAATGAACAAACACGAGATCAGTATTTCACCTGTTATTCATTACTTCTTCCTTCAGTCGTTCCTTCAGTAGTTCACAAAGGTTTACAGAATTAACAAATATATTAACTGCTTGGGATAAAACATGCGTCACGATTCATTAATGATGAATTAACATGAAATCAGTATTAACCAGGACTAATTAACTGTGGTTAGTTTTATACATAAATAATAGCATAATACTATATTATTTGTGGCCTGTCAAGTGTTACCAATAAATGCATATACAGAAAGAGATGAAAAAACTGGAAAATGGCAAATACTGCGCCGAAAATAGAGATGATAACAGCAAGACAACACTGAGGGTCGAGCCGTTTGGGATTGAAAAACATCGTCTGACGGACACTTTAAATAGAGCTCGTGAAGACAGAAGTGTGTACAAAGGTCAGCGTGACACCTGAAACTCACAGCTCCATCTGCCAGGCAGCTGCATCATGAAATGGAACGAATCACCATCCAGGGTTACTCTGCCGTACCTCTGAGGTATTCCATTTACCCCCGAGGTCGCAAGTCGGAGCTGGGAATGACGTCACACCCGAGTTTAACCGTGTTCCAGTACAGCAAGTCGGAGAGGCGTGCAGAAATACCAGGGACCTGTCTCAAAAAATGGGATTTCTTGTTTAGCTGGACAACTTGTTGGATTTACGGTACCCCAGTTTAAATGACCTTTACCTTTGTTCGCTTACATTTAGCCCAGACTACCTTAAATCCGAAAAGTTATCTAGCTAAACAAGAAATCCTGCTTTCTGTATCAGGCCCCAGTTCTATCCCAGTTAATTTTAGCCATTAAATTTTTTGCCATTTTTAGCAGTATCAGTTGACAATACATTATGCGGCATTTTGCACATAAAATCACCGTAGCAACACGTCCACAGACAGCGGCTGAGCAGTGCTGTGTGTATGACACAAGTGCTAATAAACAGTGTATAACTACAGCCTTCACTTCTGTCGATAAAGGTTGCAGCCATCTTGGAGTCTGAGGTCAGAGTTGCAGAGGTTCCTCTGACTTTTCGAGTTGGAATTCTGACTTCAGGGAGCGTTCCAGTTCAAACTTGGAACTCGGAATTTCACCATTAGACTAACTAACACAGCATTAGATGCATACCAATGGCATCCCTGCACTTACAAATAATGGATGGATTCACTAAAACGTAGATTAATTTTGCAGAGCAAATGCTCCTCTATTCAGCTCACTCACCTTATCTGTCCCTGACGATCCTGGAACTCTTGACGGGGCAGGACCACCCCTGGGCTGGAGTAGACCGCCACAGGCATGCGGAACTCCAGATAGGCCGTCTGCAGCCACCACTCAGACAACTGCACAGACAGCACAGACCAGGGTCGGGGAGAGGTTCAGGGCGGGATTTCAGAAGCTCCAGTGAAGCTGACACATGCATGTAAGCCACATAAAAATGGAACTGGGAATTCCAAAATCTGGGAAAATGACACATTTAGACAAGGATACCCCACACATTCTCATTAATCCTAATGCTAAAAACAAAGCAAGAATAGTATGGTTCACTGGTGGAGTGCATGATTGTTGCTTTGAGGGTGAGAAGTCCTGGGTTCAAATCTCCCTCATTTTATGGAGCAGTGTGTCACTCAGTGGACTAGAGGTCTGTGCCCATATCATGGGTTTCAATCGTGCACCCAGCAGACTAATCATTTGACCTGATACAGGAGCACATTACAAAGTCAAAGTAACTTTATTGTCATATGCATGCATCATACCCTGAGATGGAATTTCTATTTCAGTCATCGAAGTGCAAAGAAATAGTAATAAACATAAATATGTGATACATGTATTCAGACAAGACATATTCAGACATGGACATAAGACATTAAAATACACTCTAAAATACCGTTTAAAAATATCAGTTGTGCAAAGGGGCACGGTGAGTACAGTGGTTGACCCTGCGCTCTGTCTGCCGTGTAGTGGCAGATTCACACACAGAGATGATTTATTTGGTGGCTAACCGGGCGCCCTCGTACCCAGTTGTCCGTCTTGCGCGCCCTGCGCTCCAGCCCCTTCTGCAGTCGCTCCCCGACGCCGCCCGGACGCGCGAACTCCTCCACCAGCTGGCGCGTGTGCTGCAGCTCCTCCGCGCTGACGATGGGCTCCAGCACGGCCAGGTAGCGCTCGCACGTCTGCTGCAGCGGCGGCACCGGCAGCTTGGGCAGGACCTCCTGGCGGAACAGGCAGCGGCCCGGAACCCGCGCCGCCAGCATCGGCTTCAGCAGCCGGCCGGACCTCGCAACGACCGGCAGAGCCTGTGGAAACGGGACGTATACAGTTACTGATAAAGTCGGACACAAATTATTTTATTTTGTTAACATAAGCTTACTAACATGGCTGCACATTTGTGTTCATTATGTATTCGTTTAGAAAAATTTTGCTAAACTTATTAGTACTGCATATTAGGGGGAAAGGCGTAGGTACATCAATGTCGTCATCATCACCACGTGACTATTGGGGCCCGTGTAAACTTGAACGAACACAACCGCTGATGCATAGTAAAATTTGAGCTTCGATCGCATCAGCGTTGTTAAACTTTATTTACAGCTTTTTGGTTTGCTATGTTTTCCTCTACGCTGAAGGTAGAATACACATAGTACAGCAGTGGGACGGATTATCTCAGTCTCAGACATACAGCGTGTATTTGCAAGCTATCATCAGACACGAAACGCTGCTCCATGAAAAACGTTTCATTACACATCTGATACGCGTTATTTTGCTACGGCGCAACAAGAGAGACAGGAAACCAGCTACCACGCACGCAATAGGGAGAGCAGACACGAAGATACCGGTTAAAGAGCAGAAATTTGCTACTGTCACGGCATTATCAAATAACGGCGCGGTCCAAGTAAACGTAAACAACCGAGTCTAGCCTTTTGAAACTGTAAACCCTGTTGAAAATGCACGAGTCATGTAATGTAATGAAATACTATTTCCACTCACCATCGTTTTTGTCAGCAATCCCAGCATGTTTCCACAAAGCATGGCCCTAAAATCAGGGCTTGATCTTCGTACTAGAAACAAGGTCCTTCGCCGATCCAAGGACGCGGCAGCTACTACTTTTCCCCTGCGCAGGATTCGGCTGCTCCTCCCCCCCGGCCCCTTTCTGTCCCTTTCCAGCCGGGTTACACTCCCCGGGACCACATCAAATGCTCATAGAGGCTCATTCATTATCAATAAGGTCGTTTCGTCCGGTTCCTTGCTTTTCGCATCGTTATAACTTGCACTTTCTCAAGTTATTTTAAACAGACAAATGTCATGCTGACTTTAAACCTGACATTCTGCTGCGATCTTTCGTAATGAACCAAATAAAACAGGTTTGTTGGCAGACTTGTAACGTGGTGCACCTGATATTAAACATCTCAACTTATATTCGTATCCCTGTTTGAATGTGCTTCCACCTTACATAAAGTATAAATCTCCAGTTCAGGTGGTATCATTAACCTGCATCATCTGAACACTCTTTGATGGGGGCTTTCTTGAAGCAAACTCGCTTAAGGCCACTTAAAATTAATAAATTGTTTTACATGACTCAAACTTCTAAAATATTGGTGAGTCGGGGATTTTA
>JAODJU010000040.1:2809546-2824986 GCA_026776725.1 Gnathonemus echidnorhynchus | reverse complement strand
AAAAAAAATCAAGGCGGCACCAAAAAATTGAGGCGGGCGGCTATGTAAAACAATTTATTAATTTTAAGTGGCCTTAGGTGATGACAGACCAAGTTAACTCAAGTGGAACAGCATTTTCTTCCAGAGAAAAACATTTAAACTCTATTGTAATCAGTCGTTAACATATTTTATTATTTTATTTAGTATTAAATCGCCGTAAAAGCCATTTCCAGACTGATTTATTGTGTATACATAAATAATCTGCGTATTTTAAGATGTTAAGTTTCCTTTTCGAATATTTGAATTTTAAATAAAGGAAGCGCAGGGGGCGGACAGACAGCTAAAGCTTCGCGGGGGAGTCAGGTAGGTCAGAAAGCTTTACTAGCGCAGCGGGGGACGTCCGGCTTTACTGGGGAAGAACGTCTTTAAAGGGGGAGAGTGTCCAAAGAATGAGTGGAAGCACATGGTGTCTGCCATGGTATAATTACCCCCACCCCCACCCCCAAAAGCCATTAAGTCCACAGCGATGGCGAGGTTTCGGTCTGAAAGGGGGTGGTGCCACACGTGTCAGCTCTCAGACGTCTCCCAAGGAATTCTGGGACATTTGGGAAACCACTGGAACATGTGACCAGCAGAGAGGAAAAGATAACGGAAGAGAGACCAAACAGACACAATTTATTGGCTTTCTTTGGTCACACTCTCCTCATACCCAGAATGAATAACTTTTCTATTTTGGGGGAAAACTCACCCCAGCCGGCACAGATGCCCCATGGGATGCAGGGTAGTCATTTTGCAGCAAAATATTCACCGTCCATCAGCTGTTTGGGTGATGAGCTGAGGAATTATCAAGGCAGTTAGGACTGTGGGAAGATTAGAAGGAGCAGTGGGATGGTGCCAAAAACCACTGTATCCATGCCTCGGGTTCAAGTGGATTTTGGGCCTGGGGTGGGTGCCTCTGATCCATCTCCTGCTGACAGCTTGTTCAAGACACAACACTTTCAGTGCCAATGAGACAATCTTCACCCAGGCGCCCCCCCAACATTCCCCCCAAATCAGAGTTAACCCCCCACTATCATCCTCACCGGGGGACACAAAGACTACAGTTAATCACTCATCATCTTACGGGGAGGGTGTTGGTTGGGTGGAGCATGTGTCAGAGGCTGGAAGACCTGGCGGTGACCAGATCCTTCCTGGCACAGGGGACGTGGAGGCTGTGATTGCTCAGTCACACGAGTGACAGACCGAAAGGTGAGCTGAAGACATGCTTAGGAAGTGACTTTAACTGAGGAATAGAGACAACAGTGAAGTTTATTTATATAGCACATCTTCAATCACAGAGCTCATTCAGAGTGCTTTACATAGAATAAGATCAAATAAAAGCAATCATTAAATGAAAATTAAAAACAAGTAAAAGACTAATTTAAATAACAGTAATTAAAAATTATAAATAGAACTCACTAAAATAAGCGAAAAAGTAAAAGCAACAACATTGATTAACGGCGCTAATCAAAAGCCCTGTGGAACAAAGACGTTTTGAGCCTGGTTTTGAAGGCAGCAGCGTTTGATTCTCCTCAGGGAGTCGGTTGCGGTTCTGAGTGGCAGAGCAGCTGAATGCCGTTTGGTCTTGATGACATTTCACTCCTGGCACTATTAACCGACCACCTGCTAATGATCTTAGTGGTCTGTTAGGTTCATAATCAATCAGAAGCTGATGTAAACTGGGCCACGACCATTCAGTGACATAAACAAGCAGCAGCACCTTGAAGTGGATCCTAAAGGCAATGAGTGAAGGACTGGAATAATGTGTGGAGTGATGTGTGGAATGATGTGTGGAGTGATGTGTGGAGTGATGTGTTTGCTCTTTGTCCCAGTTAACAATCAAACAGCGGTATTTTGGATGAGCTGGAGTCTTATGGATTTTTTGGGAAGTCTGTATAGGACAGTATTACAATAATGCAAGTGACTGGAGATGAATAGGTTTTTCAAGGTTATGCCTGGTTAGGCCTCTGATATTAGAGGTGTTCCTAAGATGATACATGGAGGATTTAGTTATGGCCTTGATATGATTATTGAAATTCGGATCTTCATCAAGCAGGAAGCCTAGATTTCTGACAAGATCCTTAGACTCAAGTTAGGCACTAACCTTTAGTTGCTCTTCTCTCTTCCTGAAAACAATCACCTCGGTTTTCTCATTGTTGAGCTGGAGGAAGATGTGCTGAATCCAGAAATTAACTTGCTCAAGGCCCTGGCATAAGGAATCGATGGGGCCAAAATCACTGGGTGACTGGGCCAGGTAGGTCTGACTCAACTGACTAAAATCATGGGTTTGTAGAAAGGAGAAATCTACGGTCTTCTAAGAAAATCATGACCACTGGGAAAAAAAACATATAAAACGTATTATAGTTATACCACTGAATTGTACCTTCTTACATTGGGGGTGTACAGTTTTCTCAAAGAACTTTGGAAAATCACCCAGAAAGACCTACAACATCCTGTTACATGCATGTATCTATACAAAGGGTCTTCCACAGGGGTCATAGGGCTACTGAGGCTTAACAGTGAGACTGTAAATGCAGGAATACCCCCTGTGATTCACCTGTTAGCAGAACCCCGGTGCACTTACTCTTTCAAAATGACAGAACAAAACGAAACTGGAAAGGATTGCTAACTGTACTTAGCAAAGGGCGCTGTTGGTACCCTTTGCTTTTAAAGGCAGAATGTCGTATGTGAGGTTGAACACATGCCAGGCTACGCTAAATGATACCCGCTTTAGGTGTGATCCGTGTCATTACGCTCAGCTACGCTCTTTGTGTGTGTGATCCAGTGCAGTGTGTGATGCGTTTGTGTTTCTCCAGATGATCCAGTGCAGTGTGTGATGCGTTTGTGTTTCTCCAGATGATCCAGTGCAGTGTGTGATGCGTTTGTGTTTCCCAGATGATCCAGTGCAGTGTGTGATGCGTTTGTGTTTCTCCAGATGATCCAGATCCCGAGGCCCCGGTATCCTCCAGCTGAAAGCGTGTGTTGTTGGTGTGCCGGGCCTAGCCGGGTCTGCTGGTCACCTAACATTAATGGCACTCTCTGTTTCAGATATTGGGCCGGTGTCCATCACCACTGACCCAAGGCAGTTTCAGCATGACCTTCGCGAGCTCTTTGTGCAGGTATGCGGGTGTTCATGGCAGTGGGGGGGCCTGAATCCACAATTTCCCATCATCTTCACTGTGGTTCAGTACTTTCTTGACATTCCAAATCAAGGTCCAGAAGTTCCATTCAGCAGATGATTCTTGTGTGTGTAGATTTCCTGCCTGAGGAATTTGGAAAGCCTGGTGTGTGTCAGGGTGGGGGGTGTCACCTGACTCTCTGTGAGGAGAGGAGGGGGAGGGCAAGTTTTTCTTATTTCCATAGTGTCTACTCTACTTTGGAGGCCCTCAAATCTTCTTATGTGTCCGTTTCCAGCTCACAACGAGTCCGGCAACATAAATCTCAAAGAGCTGCTGGGTGTTTATAGACTGCAAGGCCTGCAGCTACTTGAATTCTCCTGGGGGAGGGGGATTCTGTTTTTTTCCTCCTTTCCTGTGACTCGATTTTGGGGTAATGCTTTTCGCAGAGTCCTCCAGGACTCCCGCCTTTCTCCATCTGCTTCCCTGGAAGCTCGTCAATATGACATGGGGGTCAGTGCAGTGACCTCGTCAGACAGACCTTTGC
Organism: Gnathonemus echidnorhynchus; assembly: GCA_026776725.1. NCBI lineage: Eukaryota > Metazoa > Chordata > Actinopteri > Osteoglossiformes > Mormyridae > Gnathonemus > Gnathonemus echidnorhynchus. The sequence goes on along the minus strand of JAODJU010000040.1, from coordinate 2,821,305 downwards.
ATGTGGTGACCCCTGTTGACGTGTCTCGCGTTGGTGCTACTGAATAAGTGACCTATGCCGCCTTCTTGCAGGGAGGAGGGGATTGCCCCGAAATGAGCGTGGGTGCCATCAAGCGGGCACTGGAGGTGTCCCTGCCCGGTTCCTTCATATATGTCTTCACAGATGCCCGAGCTAAGGACTACCGCCTCAAACGTGATGTTCTCCAGCTGGTACAGCTTCGACAGTCCCAGGTGCAGTAGCCGGTGCCGATCTGATTAATTCCCCTCAGATTATAGAACAGGGTTAGGGTTAGGTGTGACGTGTACAGTGTATGCATATACAATACCAGTCAAAAGTTTGGACACACTAAGCCACCACAAAAGGAGAATGATAGTGTTTCATCACATGACCTGGCCACCTGACCTAAACACAGTAGAAATAGCTTGGAGGAGTTTGGCCCGAGTGTGAAGGATGTGGGACCTCCTTCAGGACACCTGGAAAAGCATCCTAGGAGGCCACCTCATGAAAATGACTTGGAGAATGTAGGGTCAGCCTTGTCCCAGGAGCAGTTGGCCTTGCTCACGGGTCCAATGGTGGGATCACTCTGCCCAGGACAGGATTTGAACCTTCTGAGTCCCAAACCACAGAGTTGAACCACCTCCCAACAAATTAAGATGTGAGAATTTTCCAATGGTTAATCTCACTGGTCTCCATATACTCCGGCCCCCCGCCCCCCCCACCCTGACTCTCAGGTAGTCTTCGTGTTGACGGGAGACTGCGGGGATCGCTCACACCCCGGTTACCGCGTCTACGAAGAGATCGCCGCTACCAGCTCTGGGCAGATCTTCCACCTGGACAAACAGCAGGTCAACGAGGTAAGAGACCAAGGGCTCAAGTACAGGTAACAATTACTGTCAGCTTTGGGGCAGCGAGGGTAGCAATTTCACCCCTTTTCCTGACCTAAAAGCATGGCTGCTGCAGCTTCTGAGTCAAATCATTCAGTCATGGCTTTGCTGCGGCAATAAAGATTTTAAGGTTATAGTGGAACTTTATCTCTAGTAGAGAGTCCAATAAAAGGAAGGAGAAGTCCAGTTACAATTTTTTTAAGCAAAATAAAACTCTATGAGGAAAAAAAAAAACATTTTATTGGGAATGGGTTGTTTTGTTGCTATTTATTAGGGAAGATACCTTAATTCCAAGCTTCATAGCTCAGACATGAAAGAGGTCAGATTTTCCAGTGAGGGAAAGTGGTCATCTGCCTGTCAACACCAGACCAGATGATGCAGTCAGGGTTAGGTAGGGCAGCTGGGTTAGGTAGATGTGGGAGGGATCTGACTTTCCTTGTTATAGGTGTGTGTGGCTCCTCATATTTGTGTCTTTTTTTCTTTCAAGACTCTCAGGCTGAGAAGCGGGAATGACTCGCATGTGACTCCTTGAAGCTTTAGGAAGCAACTTGGTGTCCAAACTGACCTTTTGAGAGTAGTTCATCAACACTGTCTAGAGAGCTGTGGACCCTACTGTCTCACATCTGACGTGCAGCAATTTTTCACGTAGCATGTCCCGGGGGGGGGGCAGTATGCCATCGGTGTCGGCCAGAAACGCCTGGACGTTCTGCAGAGACGTGGCTGTGCTGATGAGCTCTGGGCCTGGGTGGAACGTCAGACATGGCATTTTACTGTCCTAGATTACGCAGAAACACACATCGTTCAGTGACATACAAGTCAGCCCCCACAGCACAGTGTGATTTCTGTCCCTCAGCAGTTTTAGACCCAAAACAGCCTAGGACCCGGACAACTGGGTTTTCCCTCTTTGGTGACTCTGTTTCTGAGACCCGGCTTTCTGGACACTAATAATGCACATAATCCTCCTTTCTTCTGATATGGAATAAACTCCAGGCACATCCAATATACAAAAGACATTAAGAGCTCAGGGGAGACAGGGGGGTGTTCCAGAGAAGGCTGAGTGCTTATTTTATTGCATAAACCCCGGATATCATCAATTACAGCCCCCCTCCCCTGCACAGCCGCCCCTTTCTGCAGAATTTCGTTCTTGAGCCAACATGTTCGCAGTGGCTCATTGTGGATCCATTGCTGTGGCTTTAAATTATAGATGCAGTGAAGGCTACGTGACCGTTTTAAGTTTACATGTTGGGCTTGCTGCAGAGCAGGAGTTGAGCCGTGTCTACTTGTTTTTGTGAGCTGTTGTTTACGAGTAAGATTCCCACAAAGATTTGGGCAAGAAGGTCTTTGGCCATCCACACACAACCAGTCAAACTTGGTATTCAGCCAAACCTTTGTAGCCTTAGTCTGATGTTCACCTCATGTTCATCTGTCTGTTTATGATTTCCAGTTTACGGTTCCCCAATATGATCATGAATCTGCGGTATTAGCCAGTTGTCAGTGTTGTGCTCCATTTATCAGATCCCTGGACAACAATAATGCTCCCTCATCTCCCCCCGGCTCCTTCGCGTCTCTGTGCTCCCGTTACCGTGAGTGAGTCTCTCCTGTAGAGCAGCCCCGTGATGGCCAAGGCGCCGTTTTCACCATGCACATTCGATGGCTTTGAAAGCAGCTCGGAGAACTGTTGGTGACAGTGAAACACACACTGAGAGGACCCTGGAGCAGATGAACAAAGACAGGCTCTGTTGGCTTGTCTAGGTCCTCACAGGCTGAAACTCCTTAACTGCTGTCATAGAAAGAGTTTGGCCAGGTGTTTAGAGGTTCTCAAAGAAATAGGTGAAAGGGCCACATCTGGATACGATAATGAGTAATAGCTGGGTTCCTGGCAAACTCGATCAGTCTACTGACCCTGGTGGTGGTCATGTTCAAACCTCCACTGCAGGGCACTGGACACTGCATGTCAGCCCATATGTAAATCTATCACTGGGGCCTACTCAAGTATCTCAGTACCTCTTTGGGAGGAGCAGGGTTGGTGGATGAGGCCTGTTCGAGGATGTACACCCCCCCCACTCCACAGCTAGCCTGAAAGACCAGACTGTTCTGTGAAACTTTTAGATGTTGCTTCCTGCACTTTTGGCTCATTGTTCCAACCAAAGTTGATGGCCTGTCAGATGTTAAGTTCCCCCAGATTATGGGCATGGAGGTGGCTCCAGTGTACTCAGTAATGGACAGAAGACAGATTTCCTTCAGAGACGAATGGCATCCTTCCAGGTCGCAGAGGAACATCTCCACTGCTCTGTTTCTCAGCCTCCGTCTGGCAGTGGAGCCCCCTTGTTTCCCTGCTCCTTTCCCTCCCACTGAGGCAGGAACAGACCCCAGTGGCGGGCAGATCAGGGTCGCTAGGAAGCCGCCCCCCCACTCTCGCCTGGGGATCACCACACATGTGGCATGCATTACAGCTGTTTGCAGCTGTAGACGCAGAGGCGAAACAGCTGCCGCCTAAGGCCATCTGCCAGACGTGGACGGTGTATGTTTCAGTCTCCGAGCTGCGGAAAGCCCCCACCTTGGCTAGTTCTCTTTATCCCTTGTAGTGAAGACTTAACACGTCTCTTTTTACTGCCCGTCAAAAAGAAAGTATCGGCTAACTGGCGTGAGCCAGCAGTAATCCTGTACGTGGTATTTAATTTGACGTGTGGCTTAACCCAGTTTGTGTATGTTAACAGTCCTAAGAAAAAAATCATGCAGCCATTTAACATTTAGAAAATAATATATGATGTTATTTGTGCCCAAATGAGCTGCATGTTGTTTGTACAATACTTGTAATATTATGCATTAATTGCCAGGGGGCCCTTATGGTTGTTAGGAAAACATTCAGCAGTAAAATTGGCTTTGCTTTCTACACCCTTCTGAAGTCAATCTCAACTCCTGCCCCCCCGCCCCTCGCCCCCACAGTCAGCTTAGTGTGTCACTTTGGCATTTGAGGAAGAGAATGTTTTCCTCAAGGAAATCTCTGTCATCCAGACTTCCGTGAACAGAATTCTCTCCATCCATAGCTCCATGTTCTTCAGTGAAGCCCAACTGCCATATGGCCAAAAGAGAGGTTACACTGTAACTGATCCTGCATATTGTGCAGGTGAACTGTGCAGGATGGTTCCCGGCGTTGTTAAGATATCTTAACCCTGCACTTCTGCGACTAGCCAGGTGTGGTTGGACGCATCCATCCTGTGACAAGTGGGAATGGGAGGGTTCGAGGAAACCTCGTGCAGAGCGGAATCCTGGAATACTTCGTGGTAGAGGGTGGTGAGCAGGCTGGAAGATCAAGAGACCCGGGCTTGACAGGATACTCACACGATTGTGGGCTCTTGAGCAAGGCCCTTACCCCCCAGCTCTGGGGGGTGCTACCTGCTGGCTGACTCTGTGCTGTGGACCCCCCCCCCCAAGCTTGCTTTCACTTGTATGTATGTATGTATGTCTCATGGAGAATAAGACTGAGTAACCAAAAAGAGAAGGGGGGTTAATCATGTATCATTATTAGTGTTCCACAGCACATTGAAGTAAATCATGGCACGAGTGACCCTTGACAGCTACTGTGTTTGTTGGAAGCCGAGGAACAAGTGATCAGAAAATAAGCAGTTTGTGATCCATGGGACAATGTGGAGGAAGGTCTCCCAACGAGAGAAGACGCTGTCCGTGGCCTGCGGGAACTGGTAGCACGTCCAACAGGGAATCCACCTCTGTTTCTGCCTACCGACCTTTCGAGTCCAATACAGAAGTGGACGCTGTTCTGTGGTCTCCTTGGCAGGTGCTAAAATGGGTAGAGGAGACGGTGCAAGCCATGAAGGTCCACCTACTGTCTTCAGACCACGAATCTGCCCAGGAGAATGAGTGGAATGTGCCCTTTGACCCCAGCCTGAAGGAGGTGACAGTGTCCCTCAGTGGACCGGCTCCACAGATAGAAATGAAGGATCCTTTTGGTAGGTCATTCGATATGTGCGTGCAGTCATGGTTGAGGTACACATTGTATACAACATTCAGGTCTCTTTTTGATTTGCCAGTCATTCTTGAATGTTTCCATGTCTACACAAGGTCTGACTCTGTGCTGTTTGAATTGTACACTCAGGCCGCCACGTTGGAGAAGCTCATGGACTAACGGAACTCTTGAGTATCCCAAACTCTGCCCGTGTGGTGAATGTGAAGAACCCCAGACCTGGAATCTGGACTCTGAAGGTCCTTTAAAGCTATGTTCTTGTATATCTGTAACATGTACTCAAAGAAATGACCAGTCTGCTCGCTGCCTTGTTGAATTTGGTTGCCAACATCATCGTTCTGGTAGACATTGCCTTCTTGGAAACCCTTCCCTTTTCTCCAGGTGGGCTGCAGTGGCCGACACACACTCAGAGTCACTGGCGTCAGCAACCTGGACTTCCGGGCTGGATTCTCCATCTTACCAGTGTCTGAGTTCAACCACACAAGGGAACGGCCAGTTCAAGGTCTCTTTGAAGCCCACTTTGAAAATAAAGCACAGTTAGTGGTGCACCAGTGTTGAAATTTTGTCCAATACTGATAACCAATACTGATAACCAATAGACAGTCTCCCTGTATCCTACCGCGGATGGCCAAAACCATGGATAACAGTGAAATTTTCACGTACATGCATGTAGTAAACATTACTGACATTAAAGTAATAATAAAGTACATTATACAGCACTGTACAGTACTGTACTCTTGATTGAAAAAACCTAATTCTCAAGAGACAAAAGAGCAGTGAAATAATATCCTGTATTTAGGCATTTTAGACTAAAGACCGATAAATCAGACTGATGCTGATGTCTTGGCTTTTAAGGAACATCGGCAGATTCCAATATGGCTCTCTAAGTATGGTGGCTGGATCCTGATTTTTCAATGTGTTTCCATACCTGCGCGTTCTGCTTGATGCAGATGACCTCCATGTTTTTCCACAGGTGTCCCGGCCCATGTTCTTCTGAAATGCGCGGGGCTTTCTCCGCCAGGCCTGGTCAGCCACACAGAGCTGGTCTCAGCCTCCGGACGCTCCCTGCGCACTCTCCCCGTCCCACTTCCCTCAGATAGGGGTGCCCGTGGGCTCTGGAATGTCCCTGAGTTCCATTCTCCCTCTGAGAGGTTCTTCCTGCGAGTGTCCGGCAAGGATGCTGACGGTTACAGGTTCCAGAGGCTGTCCAGTGTCTCGTATACCAACATCATCCCAGGCAGGAACTCTTACCAGTCTCTCCAACATGGCTCTGACCAATGGCGGCTCAACCAGGCCTATAGGACGGCCCCTTCCCCTCACCACCTGCCTTTTCTGTTCCCCATAGGGCCTCCTTCAGTGAGCATGCCCAGTACAATCACAGGTTTCTACATGCAGCCCACTGTGATTGGCTGCTCCGTGGAAAGCGAAGTCCCTTATAGGCTGAGAATCACCAGGAGTGGAGTCCGGATCGGGGAAGAGAAAACCTTTCAGTGGGTTTTCCATATTGGTCCAATATAGATCGCCAATTTAATTTACTATCAAAACCACAAATTTAGCTTTTTTTTTTATTCATGACCCTCAGCTAATATATTTGAAACCGTGGAGTTTTGATTAGTTAGTTTTGGAAATAATTAAACGTAATATGCTTATTGTGGCTTCCACCCGTCTACTCCACCTCCCAGGTCCTCTGTCAAAGCATCATGGGAAATCCCACACGTTTCTGGGGAGGACGAGGGGGTGTACGAGTGTGTGGCCGAGAGCAGAGTGGGCCTGGGTCGGGCCGAGACGCAGCTGGTTGTGAGAGGTCAGTGCGGGGGCTGGAGGAGCTGGGGTGGGTTTGGAGTTTCGACCACTGCGCCGCTGAAGGAGGGTCATCTCAGTGCCAGCAGGTGCTTTGTCAGGGGGTGGCGTATTTCACAAAGGCCAGATCCGAATTGGCCCAGTATCCTTGGGATGGTATGTAGCTCAGTGGGTTAGGATGCTGTGCCTGTGATCAGGAGGTCACTGGGTGCTGGGCTCCTAGGCAAGGCCCTTAACCCCAAATGCTCCTGGGACCGCCGAACCCTACTTGTGCAGATGTGTGTCACTTTAGATAAAAGCTAAATGACGCAAATGTAAGTATAGATACACAGGAAATTGACTGATAATGAAGGAAGTGAGCTAAGTGCAGTTATTTAGCTTTAGACAAACATAATAAGAACTTAAAAAACCTTGATAAACACATTAGGAGTAATTCCACTAAACGAAAGCTGTTCATCCTATTTTCCTTGTCTTAGTTATTTAATAGAATTGTTCCTCCAGTTGTGTGTAGCGCTGAATTAGCAGAAGCGGTGACTCCTCCAAACCCACAAAGTGTTTTATCGGTCGTCTCCCAACGGCGCTGCGTTTCTGACCGGATCTTGGCCTGTCACAGACCCCCTGCCGGTCCTGAAGCCCCCTGCCAACGTGACGTCGTCCCGGGGGGCCCGGGCCGTGCTCGTCTGCCAGGTGGAGGGCTCCACGCGGTACAACATGACGTGGCGTCGGAACGGGCAGCGTCTGGGCGGGGCTGGCACTGGCAGAGCACGAGTCCTGAGGAACTCCTCACTGGAGATCGATCCCGTTGGACCCCAGGATGTGGGGGAGTACCAGTGCGTGGCCAGCAACACAGAAGGCCAGAGCAGGGCCAGTGTCTGGCTGCTAGTCCCAGGTGAGGGTTGCTAACAGGTAAAACTCCGCACACTCTCCACTCATGAGCCCTACCTTATCTTAACTTGTCACTTCCCTTTCCTGGCCTGTAGGGGGCAGTGTCGGCCTCAGCAGGTTCGGCCTGTGATCAGAAGGTCGCTGGTTTGAATCCTGTGAATCCTAAATGCTCCAGTGTGTCAGATAAATAAGTAACCATGTGTTCTAAATCTAAGCTTCACTCTCACCTGCTCATGTGTGGGTTTGTCTCAAAGGAGAAGCATGATGAGAAATACGAAAACAAAATCATTCTGAGGTACAAGTCCGTGTTCAAACTGACACTAAAGCATAATTTTATTTCCACCCAAAATCCTCGCATAACATCCCATTCTAAATCTATAGGCATCAGTATGGAGCTGGTCCCCCCTTTGCAGCACCTCTTCTGGGGAGGCTGTCCACAAGATTTTGGAGTATGTCTGTGGGAATTTTTGTCCATTCATGCAGAAGAGCATTTGTGAGGTCAGGCACTGATGTTGGATGTGAAGGTCTGGCTCGCGATCTCCATTCTAGTTCAATCCAAAGGTGTTCAGTGGTTGGTTGAGGTCAGGGATTTGAGGCCAGTCAAGTTCTTCTTCACCAAACTCACCCAACTATGTCTTTATGGACCTTGCCTTGCGCACAGTCATGCTGGAACAGAAAGAGGCCTTCCCCAAACTGTTCCCACAGAGTTGGAAGCATGGGGTGGGTGTAATGGCCAGCTGTCCCAGTATGTTTGTCCCAGTATCACCTTGCTGCTGGCGGGGTGGCCTTTCATTGCACAGTCTTCCCAGGGCTTCTCGTGCGACTTATCTGAAAGCGAGCTCTTCCTGCTGTTGTTACACAGAACAGAGTCCGCCATCTGCTCCTTATTAGGGTGGCTGATTCAGCACAGTGCTCTCTCTCTCTCTCTCTCTCTCTCTCTCTCTCTCTCTCTCTCTCTCTCTCTCTCTCCCCTTGTGAACGCTGCCGTCGCTTCAGAAAACAACGAGGCTCTTATATGTCATGTCAATGTCGGGGGTCGCGAAACAAAAAAAAACTCGGCGCCCACCAGCCTGTCTGGAGGGGCACTGCTGTTCCAGTCAGGGGGGGTGTGTGGGCGGGCTGTGTGCAGTGTCTTGGTGACTGTATTTGTCCACTCAATGTTTTTCTGCAGAGGCCCCTTCTGTGGTCGTCACTCCCCGCAGGGTGGCCTTTTCCCGGGGGGGCGATGTCCGCTTCGTTTGCACGGCCTCGGGGTCTCCCGCCCCCCAGGTGTTCTGGACCTACAAGAACATGTTTCTGATGAGCAGAAACAGGTACAGTGAGAGCTTCATGCACATCCACCACACATAGTCACATATTTATTGTTCAGGTTACTGCATTTGCGAAAATGGCTTTTCCACTTCATCCATCCATCTTTCATAAATGGGAAAGGGTCTTGCAGCATCACAGCAAGAAGGTCCTGCTTTCGATCCCGGGTCCTTTCTGTGTGGAGTTCATTCGCTCTCCCCGTGTTCGTGTGAGTTTTCACTGGGGGCTCTGGTTTCCTCCCTCAGTCCAAAGGTGTGCAGGGTAGGCTGATTGGCGTGTCTAAATTGGCCCTGTGACTGTGTGACCCCTGTGGTGAGTTGGCACCCAGCCAGGGTTGGTTCCCACCTGTGCCCATTGTTCCCAGGATAGGCTCCGCGACCCCAGTGGGGATTAAGCGGTTGTGGTAGTGGATGGATGAATGAATGATACATTTTGACTACCTATTTGTTTCAAGCAGCTGTAATCTAGCAGCTGATGGGAACATATCTTACTGGTGTGCAAACAAGAAAATATAAATGTGTGTCCTTATTACGATTGTTCACCTTGATTTGCTCAGAGTGTCCATATCAAAACATGGAACGCTGACCATCAGAGCGGCCCTCCCAGAGGATGCTGGGAACTACACCTGCCTGGCGTCCAACGAAGCTGGCACGGCCAATCAGACGGTCACCCTCAGCTATGAAGGTGGGCAGAATGAAAACTTCAATAAAAATGAGATTAAGTGTCAAGCCTCATCCACGGAAGCCCTCCCGCTATTGTGCCAAGGCTGAACAGGGACAAAGGAGGCCACACTGTGCCAGATTTATTTTTATTGCAATCAAGACCAAGGCAGTACTGTGTGGTGGTGACATAGTTACAAAGTGATAGCCCCAGGGTGAACCTAATTAAAGTAATTAGGTACATAGCTTCCAAACCTCAGTAGATACAAACAGCAGTAAACAACCTTAATGAAGGAAAATGCAGGAGAAGCAGCTCAGTTTCTGAAGGAGCCTGACCGGCCTGTTCTCTCAACCAAAAAAAGGATCTTATTTTTAATTTCTAAATTATGGCAAAGATAAGTATAAACGCACAGAATGCCAAGGGCTTTGGGGCTGCATATATCACTGCACGCTTCTTTTAAGAGTGACAACTCCTGTTTGAGAAACAGTGTTTCCTCTATGACATGCTCCTTGCTTAACCAATCAGAGTGAGTGACGTAATGGACCAGTCGTAGTCAGCCTCTGGTCTCTCGCTTACGGGCACAGAGCTGGACAGATTGCTGTCAAGCTGTGTCACGGATCGTCAGTTTTTGTCATGTAACGGGAAAACACTTTTGCGGTGCATGCTGGGGTGCAGGATCTCTAATGGAAATGTGATATAAGACGAGAGAGAGCTGTGGCAGGTTGAGAAAATGGTAAGAAAATGGGAAACAAGGAAAGAAAGTATAGAATCAGGAACTTGAGTACGGAACAGAATGGATTGCAAGCAAAGCACATTATAAACAAAATGAAATAAAATTCTGAGAGTGTGGGGCTGCCCCAGCGGCTCTGATCGACGGGGGGTGGAGGTTTCCTAAGGCCCTCGAACCCAGGGTATCCCCATGCTGCTCTCCACATTTGGATCTTTCATCCCTCCACATCAGCAGAGCGGTGGGAGGGTCCGACAGCCTGATTAAACATGACAGCTTTTCATCGCAGGCTGCCAAGCCCTTCTTTGCGGGTGTCCGGTTGGCAGCGTTACTGAATACTCTTGTTATTTTTAAAAGTCATCAAATACTTTTGTTATTTATAAAAGCCCCCTCGGCATTGGCCCACTTAGCGTGACGGAGGTGGGTGTGGCCAGGGACCCTGGCGGTCACTTGGGGGTGTACCACCTCTTACACCACACATTTGTGTGGGGCCCCCGTGTTTTGGGTGGGCCCCTGTTGATCAAACTAAAAATACACGAAACATGCTTGCTTATTTAGGAGATGATGAAGGAGCACGTTCAGATAACCTGCTAGCTATAGCTATGATCTCCTGACTCACTAGCTATGATCTCCTGACTCACTAGCTAACGTTAACGTTCTATGTGATCTTGAAGTGATCATGGTCCAGCGATGTCAAAAAAAAAGGAAAATCAAAGCGAAGACGTCGCAAACAGCTAAAGCCAGGGATCAGCAACATTACTGAGAAGAAGAACCACTCTCAGAATTTTTTGAGCAGAGCCCCAGAAATGCCAAACTGGCCCCCACTCGTGGTTTGGCATTTTCTGACTCTCGGCCTTGCTGTGTCCTTCACCCCCACTCCCCTGCTCTGATCTGCAGAGCACCCCAGCATTACCGTGGCCAGACGTGTGGTGCTGGTGGTTGCCGGCGAGGACGCCCTTCTGGAGTGCCAAGTCACGGGGACTCCGCCCCCTCTGGTCAGCTGGATCAAAGGTGAGGGTGGTATCAGCACAGGACCTATTCAGTGATCATCCCGTGTGTGAAACAGGAAAGCTAACTACAGTTGTTGTGGCTTCAGGCGACCAGCAAGAGGCCTTGCTCCCGTTTGCCATGCAGGATGGGCAGCGTGGCACGCTCCGGCTTCCCGGGGTCCAGGAGGAGCATGCGGGGGAGTACACCTGCGTGGCCAGCAGCTCAGCTGGAACTGCATCTGCTGCTGTCACCCTGGAGGTCGGAGGTCAGAGACGAGGCAGTTCTGGGCAGGGTGTAACTGTACAGGGTGCTTTAGATATGTAGCTTAAAACATCTTCAGTATAAATATAAATGTCTTGCCCTGTGATGGACTGCCCTCCCAGTCAGTCTTGCCAGGCTCCAGTCACATTGTGATGGATAGATCAGTGTCTGTCAATCCAGTCCTCAGGCAGGCGCGCAGTTAGCACCAGGGACAGATGGGATGGGTCCCCTTCAGATTCAGAGTGACCTCGATCCGTCCCCC
>JAODJU010000040.1:2793865-2809446 GCA_026776725.1 Gnathonemus echidnorhynchus | reverse complement strand
CATGTGATCAGCTGTTTCTGGTTGTTGTCATTAGTCCTCTGTATTAATTCCGCGTTTCAGTTGGTTTCCCCACCTATCTGCGCCACTGTCCTCAGGGACCCCCAGACAGTCCACATCTTTGCTCCCTTCAGGTGCGGGTGCCCTGGGAGTAGGGAGGGAGCAAAAATCTCAACTGTCTGGAGGTCTTGGAGGACTGGGTTGAGCACTGGAGGGATGCATTAATTATATGCTGGTTTGTTGTATGTCATGATTGTATCTGTAAACGTTTTTGAGCACTGGTACTTTTGTAGCGTCAATTCAATGCCCCCCCCGATGCTGTGCAGTTGCCCCCCAGCTCTTCAGCATCCCCCGTGACGTCTCTGTGGATGTGGGGGAGAACGTGACCCTGCCCTGTTCCGCTCGCGGCTTCCCGATGCCGTCAGTGACGTGGAGCCGTGGGGACGGACAGCCGGTCTTCCGGGGGCCCGATGGGCACGCTGGGGCCCTGCAGCTTGACTCGGGGGGGCTCCTCATCCACAGTGAGTGCCTGCACACCCACAATAGGGGCCACTCATCAGTTAGACCTCTGGCCCATGATCGCATTCAGAGCCATCTGTTTGGTGTCATATACCCCCAGCGACAATGTTAACCACCCTCTGGTCAGCTGGTTTTATTAGGCTGCACCCCACTTGCTTTTGTGTTTATTATAATCACCCCCTCAAGAACAAACCTGTCCCTGTATGTAACGAGAATACTGAGTTATGTAACAGAATAATTGTAACATAGTTTTTTCCAGAGGTTTTCCAGGACTAGAGTAGCATAACGTACAGAAGCATAAAGTAGAGTAGCAAGCGTGCTAGCAGTGAGTAAGTGTTCTACCATGAGCATGATAGAGAAATTGATATCATCAGTGGTTAGAGACAGTAAGGGTATTATGGGATATATTTGGGTAGTATTAGCACCTCCTACAGGCTTGTTGGGTTTCTAGCATTGAGGGGTGAGTCGGCCCTCTTGATATAAACCTAACCCTCCCATTAACACGGCTCAGTGACCCATAGTGTGTACAGACAGTGGCCATCTTGGCAGATGGTGTCTCATGGATGAACAACAAAGTTCAGAAAGCTTCCCCCTGAGGCAGCGAGGTTGGCGTTCCGTGCCGTGGACGCACGCCGGTGCCGGTCCTGGTGGGAGGGAGAGCGGGTCACGGCTGCGTGCAGAATGTTTTAAGAGTGCTAAAGTTTTATAGGCCAACGTTGCCTGTATGAGAGTGATGGTCCTCCAAAGTGGAAAGTGAGTCTGCGTCCAGATCCATCTGCTACCTCACCTGGTTTTTTGCTGCAGCCAGAAACTGCTGACGAATACAAAACGGCTCCCATGAAGCTCGCCCCCAGTGACCGGCTCCCGCCACTCAGCCGCTGTGAATTGTCCCCACAGGTGCATGGATCGATGATGAAGGCCTGTATACCTGCGAGGCCCAGAACCAGTTTGGATCCATACGTGCCGAAGCTCGAGTGACCATCACTGGCCTGGGTCAGTAACTTGACAAAAAGGCTTGGCTGTTGTTCCGGTAGCGTCAGGATTTTCTGACAACTTCCTGTCAGAATATCTACCAGTGATTTTTAATTTGGTTCATAGTGACCCAGTCTTTGTCCCCTGGTCTACAGAACCCCCGGTTTTGGCTCGTGGGGCCTCCTCACTCACCACCGTGATTGGTCAGTCATTGACTATTCCCTGCATGCTGATGGACGGAATTCCTTTGCCGGAGAGATACTGGCAACATAACGGAAAACAAGTGAGGCTCATATTTCATACCTGTTGTCAGCAACTCCCCACTATCACGTCACCTTGGTTTGTGACCTTTAACCCCACTTCCTGCCAGGTCCAACTCAGCACCAGGACCTTCCTAAAGAGTGATGGTAGCCTGCACATTGATAGGGTCATCCCTGAGGATGCTGGAACGTATGTCTGCACCGCCATCAATGTAGTGGGATCAGCGAACCTCTCTGTCACCCTGGATGTTCATGGTAAGGTGGGCAGGATTGGGCTTTTTTCTTTGGTTGATCTGTCGGAGAGCCCCTTTGGGAGACTGAGGAAGGTTCGAGTGCTTTGCTCAGTCAGACTACCAACAAGCTTTCCGTTTACACGAAAAACATCCAAGTTTATTCTCCAGTATCCATAGGCAACTGGCACTTCTTTGTTGATTAATCCTGCCAAGAAATATTTTGTTGGCAACAGATGAAGACTGAAGCAGGTGTCATTAAAACTCCTGCTTATTGACATGATGCTCATTCGAATTCACAGATCCCCCAGAGATTAGGCCAGGTCCCCTGCATTACATCGCTAATGAGGGGGTAGCCATCACCCTGACCTGCGAATCCAGCGGGTGGCCGAAGCCGACCTTGGTCTGGACTAAGGTAGACTGCCCCATGTTCTGCGAGCCTTGTCTTATAGCTCGAGTGATATGTAGCCTGGTGATCAGCGCTGAACGTTACTGTTGCATAAAGGAGTTTTTGGGCATTAGTGGACAGAGTCTTATAGTCCCAATATAGTTTTGATCCTTAAGTTCAATTTCACCAGCCGCCTCCCCCAACTCAGATGGACTAGTTGTTTAATCCGAAGTACATTATGTAAATTGTGGGTATTCAATAGGCATGTTGGTTTATTTCGCGTCTTGTAGTTACGGTATCATGGAATTTCCTTCCCGGAGATGTGCAGGCAACGCTTTTCATTACATTGTCTTCCTGCCCGGCTTGGGTGAAGTAAATTTCTCCCCTTGTCACATGAAAGCAGGGCTGTGAAAGCCATCTTATTGCTCAAGTTGAAATAGGAGGGTGATCCCAGGAGAGGTCGTGAGTTACAGGGAACCGTGACCTACGGCTGACACACTGACCCCACAACCTCTTCTTAGACTAGAAAATCACTAAAAAAACAAACAAAGGAGGTCTTTGTTAGCCCTCGATTAGATGGCCATCCTCCTCTTTTGCTATAATGCTTAATGAACTCTGGTGTAGTGGATTGCTGAGAGAATAGTCATTAAATGATACAATAATGAACAGCATTTAATAGTCTGAAGTCATGTGGTAACACAACAAACAAACAATACAACAAGAATTTCTTCTGCTCTCCAAAAAGTTACTGCTATCTCCTGTATATTCACACACGTGGGTCCCCCCCCCCCCCCCCCAGGGACGGGATCCCCTGCCCAGCCACACCTCTTTGCTCCATCAGGGACCAGAAGGGCAGCTTCACATTCCCAGCCCCACAGCAGAAGATGCCGGAATCTACGTGTGCACCGCCAGTAGCCCTGCGGGCTTTGCCAGCCGGGAGACGCAGCTCAGTGTCAACAGTAAGGCTGCAGTGGGGGTGGGAGGCCAGCAGATAGCAAGAATGATAGAACCTGTTCCTGGTCCCTGGCAGTGAACTGGGCCCTCTCGTTAACAGCGAAGCCAACCCTGGTGGGCAGAAGTGACCACAAAACCACAGTAAAGATGGCCGTCGAAGCCGGGTCCGAGGTCATCCTTCCATGTGAGGCCCAGGGCAGCCCCACTCCTCTGGTCACATGGCTCCGGGACGGACGCCCCATCCCCCCAGTGTCAGCTTGGTAAAGAGAATGTAGCATTGTGTTTCTCCAGCCACCAATGGGAGGGCAGATGTTCATGTGCTGTCAGATCCTTTTTGATCCTTTCAGGAGTTTCAGTAGAGTGGCTAAGTGTAAGTCCCGAGTGACTCTTGCTCAGGCTTCCCTCGCATCCTGGTTTGAGACACGCATCCGCTTTGTCGAGGATGTCCATCTGCTCTGGGCCAAATCTCTGTCATCCCTTTGCTCTGTTGTGCATGGGAAGGCACTCAATGGGAATTGGGCCACCCATGAGGCGGAGTCCATTTGATGTCCTCTGGGGGGTGGGGGTGAAAGAGTGAAAGAAGGGTGAGACGAGGAGGGGATCACCTGGAAAAAGGGTGCGGAAAAAAAGCAGGGGAAAGGTTGTACTGCATTGATGTTCTGGGGCTCGGGTGGGGGGTGGAGGGACTGTATGTAGCTGTTTGCCGGGCTGGCCTGATGAGTATAACATACCTCTGTATAAGAGGGGGTGGGGGGGCTATTAGCCTGTCCACAGAACCCTGTTGGAGGGCACATACCTGATCTGGGGTTTTGGAAGCAAGAAATGGATGGATAAACAGGCAGACAGACCACTCTGTACATACCTTCTTTAAAGGCAATTCTTTTACTTCCTTCAGCAGTTGACTACATAAAGACCTTGCAAGGTAATGTGGATTTCATTAGCTGGGTAACTCTTCAGATGGTGAACAACTGTCATGGAAACCCCTAACCTTTTGTACTGGCCCTTGCTGCTTGATGATAGATCATATAAAGGACCACAAGGTCTGTAGGGGTTCTGTCTCATGATGTATGCCTCGACCAACCTGCTTTGCTTCTGGATTGAACCCCTGAACAACAACACCTTCTCCCCCTGGACCCCAGGTTCACCGTGCTGCCCTCTGGCTCTCTAAAGATCTCTGATGTCAGGCTCATCGACAGCAAACTCTACACCTGCACCGCAGTGAACCCAGCAGGAAATGTGTCACTCACCTACAATCTCCGTGTACAAGGTCTCTTCCCCCCCCCCACCTCGTGCTAAAAGACCTGGCTTCTCATTCTTTAGTCCTCATCCTTTATCTTTCTGTTGAACGCAAATACTGGCTAAACTTTTATTAGCAGCATGCTAATGATACAGAATTGGCTGCCATCACTGTTTTTAATTCATACTTAAGGAAAATGCACAGGGATGCATCAGGGTACAGCTATGGCTGACATCATCAGCCTCATTATGTGTCCTTTTTGAGAATAGTGACAAGTAGCAGAAGCTGTGTTTTTTAATTTTTCAGTTAAGCCCAGAATCGAGCCCATGCCCTCGGTGGTGAAGGCCCTGTTGGGCCAGACGGTCACCCTGCCATGTGCGGCCCAGGGTGAGCCCTTCCCGGAGATCAGCTGGTCCCGGGATGGGGTGGCTCTTGGGCGAGGCGAGGCCCACTGGATCCGTAGTGTGACACACAAGGATGGGGGTACATACCGCTGTGAGGCTGAGAACAGTGCCGGGAAGGACACCAAGGAGATGGTGCTGCAGGTCCTGGGTGGGTGGCCACTTGCTCAAAGGACAGAAGCAGTCAGAACTCTTTCAGGCATGGCCTGGACTGGTGACCCGGTTCACCATTTAACCTTGTGGTCCTTACAGAGGCTCCATCTTTTGTGGACACTGGAGCCGCTGTCATGGAGACGGTAGCTGGGAGCAAGGTGGAGATTCCTTGCTTCGCAGGAGGTAGGTGACCAATATTTAATCTGCTTGATAAAGATTTCGAGAGTATCATGACAGTAGCATGGGTTACTGAGCATTGTGATAATGACATCACTTCCTGGAGTCACTCTTATCTTACCAGACTATTCCTCCTGCTTGTTAGTCCATACCAGTGCTGGCAAACGGGTTTTGCTCCCTGTCCAGCTGTCAGGTTTCATTACCTCCCCTTAATTTTCAGGCGTGACTTCCTGTTGTTCTTGTGTGTTTCATGTCGTTTTACGTGTTGCCTGAGGCACGGCTATATGGAGGGTGGGAAGGGTCTGAGAAGGTGCATGTTTCCCTGTCGGCTCATGTTCTTGAATGTACATTTACACATGTGTAACTGGCAGGGGGGATCTGTGTCCAGAGTGCCGATGCATATACCAGACGTCTACCATGCACAACATATCTGTCGTTGTAGTCAGACGAGTCTGCGAAAGCATGCGATCTTCCCATTTTTCCATTTGGGGATGTTGGGGTATGGCGGGGGCGGGGGTGACTGCCCTGGCAACCGAGTATGTTTCAGGAATCGGAAGGTGGTGCTTTGCAACAGCTGGTATAGTCTCATCCCCCTCCCCCGCTGTCTCGGGGCACATCTGCTTTTTAGCATGAAGGGAGCAGCATCCTAATTACAAGGCTGCAGCTGCCAGATAGTGGGGCAGCTTTTTCAGAGAGGGGTCCACGGTGTTTGTCTTCACTGCAGGCATGTTGGCAAGTGGAGTGAGCCCGCTGCGTGGACCCTGGAGGTTCTCGCCATGCTCGCTTTAGCCTTATCTCAGGCGAGCAGTTGGAGCACAGTGGATGACTCCAGCTTTCATGACCGTTTGATTTCTAACCCTCTGCGATTGGGATCTAGGAGAGAATGTCATCCCTTTCCACAGAGCATGATATTATCCCCCAGTTAGAGAGTGGCATGGCTCCCAGGGTACCGTGCTTAACTGCACACTGCTCAGAAGGTGATGGGGGAAGCCTTAGTGAACCTTAGCCAGTGGGCAGGCAATGGCTGATCTATTTTTAAAATCCGCGGGACTCTGTAAGCACTTTTTCCTTGTCTGTGTTAGAACAATGTATGCATAGCTCAGCATAAGCATGCAACATATGGCATATGGCGGGCTGCAGATCCCGCTGGGCTTCACCTCAGCACCCCCCATTCCACCTTCTGGAAACTCCGGGATGAAAGTGTTCCTTGTGTCCGCACTCCGGTTGCCAGGATGTGCTCATGTGAACCTTATAATGGAAGAGGGGTTTCCACGACCCCCATCTGTTTGAAAGTAAATTCTCAAACTAGAAGAGGAAGGGAGTCGCGTTGTGGTTTACATGACCAGCAGGGGGTGTGTTGGAACATTTGTTTTTAGATGTGAGTGCATTTGAACTCTGCTTCTGTCGTGCATTTCTGCTCTGGAGTGCCGCTGTAAATCAGATCAGATCAGATCAAATCACTGTATTTGTTACATCACCTGACACTTGGTATTGTCCAGGTGAGTGTGATACTTGTGCGCTTAGTCCCACAACAGCAGTCATGAAATAGTGCAATAAAAATAAATAATGCAGTGGCGAGCACAGTTGCCTCACATCTCTGGAGACCAGGCGGTATGTGCGTGGATTTAGCATGTTTTCCGTGCGTGGATTTTGCATGTTCTCCGTGCGTGGATTTTGCATGTTCTCCGTGCGTGGATTTTGCATGTTCTCCATGCGTCATTGTGGGGTTCCCTCCAGGTTCTCTGGCTGTGACTGCTGTTTGTGCCTCGATCCATGAGTTTCATATCCAGACCCCCGGCACCCCCCTTTCCCACCCCCTTTCTTATTGCACCTGATCTCAGGTTCCCCGCCACCAAAGATCCGCTGGTTTAAGAATGGCCTGGAGATCCGGCCTGACCGGACCGGCGCCGACATCTCCGTGTCACAGAACGGCTCCCTCGTGATCACTGCCGTCTCTGCCGGTCACAGTGGAGATTTCCGGTGTGTGGCCACCAATGAGGCGGGCTCCACAGAGAGGAAGACCCGCCTCAAAGTGAACGGTGAGCTCCGCCACTCGACCACCGTATCTGTTTGTCGTCCTCAGAAGACACGCCTTTGCTGCTCACTTCATTGTCTCACTTAATGCACTTTCCCCCAAAGCAAGAAGTAAAGCTGTTTTAGAATGGAGCAGCTTACAAAGTGTTTAAACATGTATTAACACTATTATGGGTTGAGAGCGCCTCCAGTCGGTGAGTAATTGCGATAGCAGTCTGCCTGCTGTCATTAGCTACACACTTATAGGCAAAGCTGCTCTTTGTGCAGGAAGCCACACAGTTAACTATAGCAACAAATGTTTTTCAAAAGTGTTGCACTTTTCCCACCCTCCCTCTCTCTCACTGTCCTGTCACCAGTCCCCCCAGAGATGCAGGAGGACATGCAGCCCCTAAACCTCACTGTCACCCTTCAGCAGCCGCTCACCCTGGCCTGTGACGCCTTTGGCGTCCCCCCCCCTGCCATCACCTGGGCCAAAGATGGCCGACCCGTGAGTCTTGGCTCTCTGGGGGAATGTTTTAACGTTTTCGGATCTCGGAAAATGCTGGTAATTTGTCTGCATCCGATTTCCATTTTAATGATGCATACTTGGTGTACCATTCAACGGGCAGAACCCCTACCGTGCCTTCACAGGCTTTAATTAATCTCATAATTACATGAGAAATTCACCCCAAAGGAATACAGCATCCATGAAGCAGCAAATGAGTAAGACACTGGAAGACTACCCGGTCAAGGTGGTTTTTTTGTGTTTTATGACTAAATACTGGCACCTAGAGGTGGAATTGTGTAATTGCGGCTGCTCCTTCTGGAATCCCTGCGTCTTTGCCTGCTTGCAGGTGGTGGATACCCCTGGGGTGTACCTCCAGAATGCAAAGCGGCTGCTAAGGATCTTCCGCGTGCAGGCGGAACATTCCGGGCAGTTCTCCTGCACAGCTGTCAATGCAGCTGGGGAGGCCAGGAGGAACTACAACATTGTGGTTCAAGGTAATCTCCAGATGACAGCCATACACTTTTTACCACTTGTGTCTTTCCAGATGATATATAACTTTTATAGCTGTTGACATTGATCCGAATCGGTTTCCTCTCAGCGTGATGCTGACCTGTTGCTATTTATCAAGAGTTTTGGGTTTTGAAAGGTTCCTTATAAAAATAAACATGACAGATATGGTGGTTGTGAGAAATGCACTCGACCCAAAGCCCTTCAGGTGCATCTCCAGCTGTATTAAAGGGCCACAGGAGCAGCCAAGCAGCTAAAGCACGATGCAGGAATCTGATGAGAATTGATTCTGCTTAAAATGCTGCAGTCTAGTTGAGGGCTGAGTGTACTGTCAGCTGTATTTTACAGTGATTATAAAAGGATAAAATGACCATTTAGAAGAGCTGAGTAGACTGACTGTAGGCAATGGTCATTTACAGCTTGACTCATTTACGTTGAAATATGTATTCATAAGAGATCACTCCTCATGTTTAATAATAACGCTATCCATTTATTTACATGTAAATTTCATTTATTTATCCTTTTATCTAAAGCAACATACATTTTTAAAATAAGATGTATGATCCATCCATCCATCGTCAATTCCATCCATCCATCCATGCATCCACTTTGCACACAAGTATTCCACTCACCTGCGCAATTAGTAGTTCATTGTAAAATGCATTTCATTTAAAGGCAGAACTGGCTTTTACTATAGACTTGGTGTTCATGTATATTTAAAACCCTGTGACCCGACCAGGACAGGCAGCTAGACGATGGATGAATGAATGAATGAATGGATGGACGGATGGATATACGTAAGCCTGTGCTTTTCTCCCTATGTCTGCTGTCTATTTGTAGCCCCTCCGGTGATCTCCGGCTCCTCGGGGGTGCAGGACCTGGTGGTGGTGGTAGGCCAGGAGGTGGAGCTACAGTGTCGAGTCAGTGGGCGTCCAGTGCCCAGGGTGGAGTGGAGCCGCGATGGGGAGTAAGTGTATGACACACAATGCGGGACACAGACAGGGACACATACAGACAAACAAGGACACAAACACACAGAAAGAGACACACACACACACACCTGGCTCTCCCTCACGGGGTGCATTACAGACAGACTCCTTCCCACTTGACCTACACTGTCTCCTGCGTCTTTGCCAGGGTGCTCTCCCGCAGTGGGGACCCCCACGTCCTGTTCTCCGAGGGGGGCCAGGTGATGAGGGTGAAGTCGGCTAGGCTCAGGGACCACGGTCAGTACCAGTGTTTGGCGATCAACGACGCTGGGACTCAAAGCCGCCAGTACCGAGTCAACGTTCAGGGTAAGACCCTTTATCAGGCCCCTGCTTTTTTGTGTTGGTTTTCATAAAATGTCCCCCAGGGTCCACGATGGCCCTCATGCCTAGCCTGCTTTTGCTGTCCCTCGCAACACTATAGCACCCCCTACTGTCCGAGGCTCAAGCGAGCGCTCCGAGGTCTCGGTGGTGCTGGGCTTCCCCGCTGTCCTCTCGTGTGAGGTGGAGGGTGTCCCTGCTCCCAGCCTCACCTGGCTGAAAGATGGCCATCCCCTGGTCTCCGGGCCCCGGCTGACCTACGAGCACGAGGGGCAGAGCCTGAAACTGGGCGTGGCGCGTGCCGACGACGCCGGGATCTACACCTGCCGCGCCACCAACCCCGCCGGCACTGACAGCAGGCACTACACCCTGACGGTACTGGGTAAGCCCCCGCATCTGCTGAGGGCACGGACGTGAGGGTTATGAGTTCCAGTCCCAGATGGGCTTCAGCTTGAGCAAAATGCTTAAGTATAAATAATAATGACACTTCATTGGAGCTGGGGGTTAACACAGATATGACTATTCTGCCGAGGCTGAGCTCAAACCCGCAACCTTCCAATAACAGCCACAGAGGCTTAGCCTGCTGAGCCGCACGCGACCCCCGATACATCGTCTGTAAATATCAGTCATTCGCCTAAATACCAACATAATCAGGGGCGGATTAATGCACAGGCTGTAAGAGGCTATAGCAGACAAACAAGAGACACCCCCGCCCACCCTGGAAATGACGGACAGTAAGTTTAACTGGCAGCACCTGTATGTCCGTGCTGATGTCAGCCCGCGGGCTTCCAGATTAGTTCATCTACCCCGGAATGTAATTTCACGCTTCCTGGGGTGATTTAATAACAAATACAGTGGAAACCACTTATAGTGATCAACTGCTTATATGGATCAAAAAGCTTGGGACAGAATAATTCCTGTACAAATACTGTTTAAATAATTTGCTTATAGTAATCAGGTAGTCCATTAAACATGACAACATATGGAAAAAAATAAAACTGCGGTAATTCTGTTTCCTTTTTTTTTACTTTTTTTACTTGCCTTGTGGTACCTCTCCTGCTTCCAGCTAGCTATCTGAGGCTAATGCTGCGTGCACAGAAAATACGACAGGAAAAAGAAAGTTATTTTCCCTCAATGAAAAATATAGACTCATCAAAGCTTATGATAAACTGGCAAAAACGAGCCTCCTAGACGCAGCAGTAATGCAGCAATAAGCGCTTTGATACAATGTAAATGTACTGTATAAATAGAACTGAATTTAACTGACTGTACAATACTGTACTATATTATAGCGTATTTGAATTATACACAGTTCAGTAATTTGTAAAGAACTGCAATTTAATGTATTTTGAAATTGTCAATAAACTTAAGTAAATAAGGCCGCTATTTAATTACCTTATACTTGTAAATATATAAATAACAATGTCAATTAGATGTTAGTCTGCCCAAGACGATAATAATAAGAAAAAAATTGGTTATAATGATCATCTGCTTATAGTGATCAATTCCACCCGGACAGACATAACGGCTATAAGCCGTTTCCACGGTATTTAAAAAGCCACACTCAGAGTCAAACTCGGATTGTTGTCCATAAGCTGTGATGAATGTGATCAGAGGTGTTTGCACAGAAAGCCAGCAGGAAACACTCGCCTTCTGTTCATGGCATTATTAGTAACACGTATAAATGGTGGAGCAAAGGCAGCTTTGCGTCTCCCTCAGTTCCACCCAAGATTGAAGGAAGCGCCGGCGACAGCGAAGCCAAAGTCCGGGTCAGTGGCACCCTGGTCCTGTCCTGCTCAGCCAGAGGCTTCCCTGACCCTACCACCCAGTGGTTCCGAGACGGACAGGTAGGGGCAGCGGTCTGTGTTCCTGCAATTCGGCTTAATTATGGACATTAGGGGTTCCCAATCCATTTCAGTCACTGGGCCATGCTGGACCCCAACTATGTCAGTAGCATAATTTTGTTAATCTAATAGCCTCACACCCAAAGGTGTTAACAGTTCAGCTACAGTAATCAAAGCTTCTGAAATACAACATTAATATCTTATACCATATTATATGTATATAATCATTATTACATATACAATTAATATTAATATGAAAACAAAATCAATTAGATATTATTTATGTACATTCATGTACATATACGAGATATACATACATATACATCTACATAATTTCATGCAAAATATTGTTTAAATATTTAAGCATTTGTAAGCATTAGAGTTCAAAAATTTATCATTGACAAGCACCTTTGGGCAACTCTGTTGTGAACAGCACTAAATATACATTAATTGAACTGAATTGAAAATGAACTTTTATACAGTGTTCTAACAGACTTTGTGTTGTCCAGCCACTAGGGGCCCACACTCCCAGCGGGGTCCGGGTTGAAGGCCATCTCCTGCACATCGAGAATGCTGTGCGGACCCACGAGGGCCGCTATACCTGTGTGGTCTCCAATGCCGCCGGAGAGGAAAAGAGAGACTTCCATGTCACCGTCCAGGGTCAGTGTAACTAGTTAAGCTATAATGAAAGGTTTACAGCAAATTTACTTTGAATGCTCTCAACCAAAAAACGGACACTGAATACGACTGTTGTCAGCTCTTGCATTATTGAGTCGTTTTCCCGTCTCCACAGTGCCCCCTATCTTTCATCGCATTAACAATGGCCCAGCAGCCTGGGGTCTGGGAGGGGAGGAAGAAGAATGGGCAGAGGAAGGGGTGGAGATCACAGAGAGGCAGGAGGTGGTTCTGGGCCACCCGGCCACCCTGTCGTGCGAGAGCAATGCCATCCCCCCTCCACACCTCACCTGGTATCACCAGGGACGCCAGCTCTCTACCAGGGATGGTGTGGTGCTGCTGCCTGGTGAGTGAGCACCTTTTACATGAGGGGTTTTAGAGAGGCATCCATGTGGACACCCTATTGGGTCCTCTGTCAAATCTGCCAGCCCCATAAAAAGTGGGTTCGCAGAGGTCCATTTTTATTGGTCACAGAAGGTCATGTGATAGCTGAAGCCACTGGAAACTGAAAGTGCATTATAGACATTATAAACAGTAATGGGGGGATGGAATGGGGAAAAGCTATTTATAAAGATATCTTTGTGCTCTGCTAGTACAAAGGTAACATGATTTATTTCTATTGTCCTTCCCAATACTCACTTGAAAGCAACCCCTGTAAATAAAAACAAAATAAAATGTAAAAAACAAATACACGTGTGAAAACGAAAGGCAAACAAACACCAGAGGCAAATGCTGAAAAGCAGGTGTGTGTTCCTCCAAGGCGGTCAGGTCCTGCAGATCCCGCAGGTCCGGAAAGAGCACGCTGGGAAGTACACGTGCCAGGCAGTGAACGAGGCGGGAGAGGACCGCATGCACTTCCAGCTGGAGGTGCTGGGTAGGTGCCCACCGCATGCCACCCGGGCTCGGTCCGGCGCCAAACAGACAATTGTCAAAGTTGAAGAATCCTTAGCGTCATCTTCCGCTGTATGATGCATGGCTCACACACTGAGATGAAATTTCAATCTTATTGGTTGCAAAGTGCAACAATAATGAATGCAAAATAAATGTATAAGATATTCAAACAGGGCCAGTCCAACCCTTTTTAGGGCCCTAAGCAAAATTTGATTAACCTAGCTGTCATTTGTCATCTGCCTTCCCAGAATAGGGCACCCCCTGGTGGCCACCGGGCACCAGGCAGCCGCTCAGTTCACTTACACAAAGGCCTGGCCCTGCATTTAAACATATTGTATTGAGACATGGGTATAAGACAGAAAAATATAGTTAAAAATACAGTTTAAAGAATGCAGTTGTGCACACGGGTGATGGATTTGAATGAACAGGAATGAGTAGATTTCAGTGTATGCTCGTGTTCAGTGTGTCCGTTTACATTCAGTAAATCGGTGCACAGTGTGCACTAAAACACCTACTCTGTGTCCGCAGTGCCCCCTGTGATCTCAGGCCAGAGCGAGGAGTTCGTGGAGGAGGTTGGGGCAGTGCTGAACGGCTCCGTCTCACTGCAGTGCGAGGCCACGGGGACTCCGCCCCCATCCGTGTCCTGGCTGCGGGATGGGGAGCCCGTGGAGGAGGGGCTGCGCTTCCGGCTGCTGGAGGCCGGCCGGGTGCTGGAGGTGAGCGAGAGCACCAGCGACACCCAGGTGAGGAGCAAGGACCCTGTGCGGGGTTGACTGAGCTTGTCTCCATGCAGGTCCATGATGTGCAGGTGGCAGACATGGCCAGCTACCTGTGTCTAGCAGAGAACCGCGCGGGAACAGCGGAGAAGCTCTTCAGTCTGACGGTTCAGGGTGAGGAGGGTGCAGGGCTGTCACACCACAGGATACGTACACTGCAGACCTGTCTGCCTTATAGCACCATGAACTTATGAAGTGCTGGGCCCCTTGAATCTACCAGGGCGCTGGCGGTAAAGCTTCCCTCACATGCCACATGCGTTTTGATTGGCTCTGACTGTGTATGTCATCTTTATGCTATAAGATGCTGTGACATGTAACGCTATGTTATATGTGACTGTTAATTTACTCCTCTTTATCCCAGGTCTTACTGGTTCACTTTTGAAGCCTACATATCTAGTTAATACATATTCCCCTGATGGGTATTCGGAACATACACGGCCCGCTCCGTCTCATTCCAGTTCCGCCGACGATCATTGGCTCGAAGGAGGAGCAGGTGAGCGTCATCGAGGGTCACATGGTGTCCCTGCTTTGTGACGTGCAGGCGTACCCCCCCCCAGAGATCACCTGGACCCGGGACGGGCAGCTGCTGGCATTCAGCACGGGGATCCACGTGTTGCCAGGTGCGGGCCGCCCCCCTCTCCCCTCTCCATGTGATAGTGGGTACAGGTTAACCTGTGCGTGAGGCTGACCGCTGACTACTGATGGACTTTGGCTTTGCCCTTGACTACAGTTTGCACCTTGCTTTTAGCAAAGCAGGCCTACTCTTTCTTTTTCAATAATATTAGGTTTTTTTTCTTCCTGCTGAGGAGTTTTTGGTTCCTCTCCTCCGTTGTCATCTGGTTTCCTTTTTTCATTTCATTGTCTTCTCTTTCCCCCGTCTTTGGATGATTCTCTTTTAATGATGTAGGAATGTATCACAGCACACTCATGTGAAGTGCCTTGGGGTGACTCTTTTGTGAAAGGCACTATATAAAAATAAATTGAATTTAATTACTGACCCTAACGAGGCCTGACAATTGACTGGAACCAAACAAAAAGCTGTAAAATAGCTGCTTTATTGGAGCCACCCAAACAATGTCTCTTATAAGACCTGCTCATCCTGTGGGAACGTTTCTCAAGCCCGCCTGATTTTCACTGACCTTTCGCCTGCTAAACACAAGGTGACATTGTCAGGAACGCATGGGAGACACTGTTATGTCTGACGGTCCTGTCTTCAGGGGGACAGATGCTTCAGCTGTCCAGAGCCAGGCTCCAGGATGCCGGCCAGTACGTCTGCACTGCCACCAACGCCGCAGGACAGGATCAGAAGAGCATCGACCTCAGTGTCTATGGTATGGTGCTTTCTAACAGCTAACACTGAATCCTCAGGCAGTCTGTTTTATAACCGTCTAAACAAAATAATAATACATATAAGGCAGCAGTGCTAATCACTGTGCTATCTGGCCACCCCCCTCCTACTATCCCCTGTAGGTAACTGATGTAGTTGCTTTCTTTAGGCTCCAGCTCATATACTCAGTGATCAGTGTGTCATGCTGTCAGTAAACATGGTACCTGTAGTTTGGACCTGGTATTCTGTGTGAAGCTAAGTAGGATTTGGTCTGGCCAGTGCTTGGATGGGAGCCCAGTTGGGTTGTTGGTCTGTGAAGATCCTTGTGTTTTACTGTAAGGCCTCATTAGGGGTTTGGTGTCTTTTGTGGCGCTTTTCCACCGCACAAAGTACGGTACTTTCGGTACGGTACTTTCGCTTTTCCATTGACTTCCGGTCGAGTACC
>JAODJU010000040.1:2751868-2772598 GCA_026776725.1 Gnathonemus echidnorhynchus | reverse complement strand
GATTAATATAGATTAAAAATTAATATTTAATCGTGATTAATCAAAATTAATCCACAGCAACCCTGTGATTAATCTGATTAAGAATTTTAATTGTTTGACAGCACTAGTTTTAATGGATGAAAAAAATTACATTTAAATTAAAATCTTTGGGAAAGGTGAAGATGGCTGTGCAAACTGAACACACATACTCACACAAAAGATGTTGGTTAATTTTTTTCATGAAAGATAAATAAATGAAAACTGCTTAGGCACTTAATCAGCATTGCTAACCTCTGAACTCCATGTTACAGATGTGGACGAATGCCAGGAGTCTTCCATCTCCCCCTGTCAGCAGAAGTGCCTGAACACCTTGGGCTCCTTCCGATGTGCCTGCCACGTGGGCTACCAACTGTCCGGTTCACGCTGCTTAGGTTAGCATCGCTGGGTTAGCACACCGCGTTAGCATTAGCCTAGTGTCACAGGGCTGGTGTTAAGCTAGCATAGCTGGGTTAGTGCTAAGTTAGCATATTTTGATTTGCATTACCTCAGGGTAGCTATGTTAGTATTACAATGGCATTGCTGGGAGAGCTGGGAGACAAAAGAAAACATAAAATATACTCAGTATTACTACCTGTTTTTGGACGGGGTAGCAGGACATAAATGAACTTAGGAAGCAGGAGAATTACACTATATAGGTAGAGTTGAAGGATTTCCTAACGAAAATGAGACTGATACCAAATCATGTGACTAAGAAAATTAATGAAACTGTGAAAACAGTCTTCATTCAGTTTAAGACTTCAACCAGTGGGCACTTCATTAATGCACAACTAGCAGTCATTTAGCTCAACAACAGTTCAGTCATTTCTGTACTCATGCAATGTGCCGTTTACTCAGCTTGCTCTAAGAAAAGAAGAGGTAATGAAACACACGAGGGGTTTATCCAAACAGGTTCATCCTGGGCTCACTCTTCCCCACAGACTAGCTTTGCTGTGGTACTATCAGTGATACCTTTCGAACCCTCTAGTGAGCTGATTAAAGGCTCAGTCTTAATCACACAAACCAAACATGCCCAGATCCAGTGTTCTAACCCAGGGGCAATTCTAAGGTGTAAGAAACATGGGAAGCCCCCCCATAAATTTGCTGGGGGTGAATATATAGGTCCAATTGCAACAAGGTTTTAGAAATTTTTGTCATGGTGGCTTAGACAAAAAATAGGGGTCTAGAAGCAGCTATGTTCTGATCTTTAACCATCTAGAGCAGTAATTCCCAACCTGGGCCTCCGGGACCACAGGTGGCCCATTCTCACCAATGGAGGGATTACAGTTCTGAACTAAGATCTATTTTTTTAAGTCTTTTCATCATCTTGAATCTTGGTCATTCATTGTGAGACATTATTTATTCCCATTTAATTTCTGCATATCCTGCAAATTCCTTTATTAGTGGGTTTATATGTCTGATAATTAAATCATGCGTCACTAAACCAGTGACATGACTCCTGTGATAACCGTGATCTCCCCATGCGCCTGTACATGGCCAGACATCAACGAGTGCACCCGCAATGTGTGTCCAGCCCACCAGCAGTGCCGCAACACCGACGGCAGCTACCAGTGCTTCGACGGCTGCCCCGCCGGCATGGTACAAGTCGAGGATGGGGCGTGTGTGGGTGAGAGGCCGTCACCCTGCCATTTGTAACTGTGTAGTGGCCTCTTCATGTGGGAACCGTCATAGAAGCAAACTTGAAGTACCAGTTTTATTGAACAAAGACTTTGATAAATGTGACAGTCGTTCTGAGCGAAACTGCACAGTTAAATCACTATGTATACTAAAATTAACAAAAAAAGACATCTACTACAAACCATTTTACAATATAGAATATCTGTTTTGAAGTATTTGTTAAAGTAATGAGAGAATCCAGAGAATTAAGAAACAGTCTTTCAAAATGAAAAGACACTGAAGACAGAGTGAATACATTATGTCATTTAGAGTTGAGAAGCCTGGCAATTACAGCCTGAGTATGTCTAAGCAATAAACCTTACTGTGCAAGACTGACTCAAGACCCAAAGATGCCCATGGTCAAAGTAAACTAGTAGAAAAAAACAAAGCCAAACTGAATTTTAGTGCCATCACACGGTAAGGAGTTTACTTTGGATATTCCTGCTTTTACACTTGGAATAAAAGGTTTTACCAACAGCAGTGTGGCACTCGGAGAGATTTCGGCTGCCAGTGGATCCCTCAGCTGATCTCTCATCCCCTCTCTGTGCTGCAGATGTTGATGAGTGCCAGGATGGCAGCCACATGTGTCGCTACAGCCAGGTTTGCCAGAACACAGTGGGGGGGTACAGCTGCCTGTGTCCCCGAGGATACCGGTCCCAGGGGCTTGGCCAGCCGTGTCTGGGTGAGAGACCGCTCACAGCCGATTGATCACACCTAGGCGTGCCACCTTTGTGGAAACCAGTCATCGATGATTTTGTCGATTTTACTTGTTTATTGACTTGTGTCTTCACATCTCAGACATCAACGAATGCCTTCAGGTTCCCAGTCCTTGCGCCCACCAGTGCCGCAACCTTCCAGGCAGTTTCCGGTGCCTGTGTCCGCCAGGCGCCGCCCTACTGGCGGATGGGCGTTCCTGCGCTACCTTGGAAAGGGGGCGTGTCCCCAGTAATGGCACTCGGGTCCTGGCACGGCTGCGCCCCCAGCTGGTGTCCGGCCTGGGTCAGCCCGTCCTCACACGTCTGTCCATCCTTCCTGAGCACCAGAGAGGCACCTTGGTCACTGGGCGTGGCTGCCCGCTGGGCTACCACAGCAAGGAGGGGGCGTGCGCGGGTGGGTGCCTTGCCACATATACACATATGTTCAAATGTATCGCTGCCCTTACTCGTTTTTTGACAGAATCACAAGTTTCTATGAAATTACCCACCATTCTGTACGGTGCATTTGATTTATGATAAAACAACTGAAAATGACAAGGATAAAATGATTAGCACCCCATCAAAGTTAAAACAAATTATCGAACAGAAATGAGAGCTCAAGTAGACTATTTTCTTTAGTTAGTACGACAGATGTTTTCAGTCATTTATTCGGTCACTCAGCTGTTTAAATTGAAAGTACTCAGTCAACTGTTTTGTGTGATCGTGTGTATCACACTGAACATGGACAAGAGAAGGATAAGCAGAGAGTTGTCTGAGGAAAAAAGGAAGAGGGTCTCCCCAGGAAGAATAAAAAAAAGATCTTTAGCATCCAAAAAATTGCACGTTTATGTTTTATCCTAGTAACTCGACAAGCCGTTTCTCTATCAAACGCAGCAGAGCAAAATGTGCAGCCTCGTGGAATCCCAAAGCTAAAAACTAGAAATGTATAATGTGCTGTTATTTTAAATTCAAATGAATGCTCTTACCTTCACATCTATTCATGGTCTCCTGGGGACAGACCACCTCCTTCAGACATATTCATCAATCCTTGTCAAGCTTGCTGCATTGAATGTGCTGTTGGCAAGTTGCCTGCCTTTGAAATGTGTGTCATGGGATATATTTGGTTCAGCCTCTAGTGCTGTAACAGCTTTATACAGGGTAAAAAGGCACTTCATTCTGGACTGAAAAATGCATTTAATCAAGCCTAAATTAATTAAGTCTCCTCTCTGCCCTCCATTCTCATTGGTCCATGAAGCTCCCTCCTCCATATTCTCATTGGTCCATAAATAACCCTGCCCTGGGCACTCATTGGCCCGTGATCCACCTTGCTCTGAGTCCTCATTGGTCCTCATTCTTGTGTCCCCTTCCCCTATGCAGATGTAGACGAATGCCAGCTGTGGAAGCCTTGTCAGCATGAGTGTCGGAACACCCTGGGCAGTTTCCAGTGCCTGTGCCCCCTAGGCTATCAACTGCTGCCCAATGGGAGGAGCTGCAAAGGTGCAGAATTTGCATTGTCCTTTGTTGGAGGCAGCGTGGAGACAAGGGTGTGCTCCTCGTGCCCATCTGAAGCTCTCCCTCTTTGTCCCTAACAGACATCGATGAATGCACCGTGCAGGGCATTCAGTGTGGCCCTAATCAGATGTGCTTCAACACTCGAGGGGGGTACCAGTGTTTGGACACCCCCTGCCCCGCCTCGTACCAGACAAGAGGGGCCCCAGGGTACGTAGTGCAAGAAGTTTCTTCAGTGCTGTGAATATTGTTTTAACCACACCAAGATATGGTTCATAGCTTAGACTATGAACAATGAGGATTAAAGAAACTAAATATGCCCAAAATTTCTAGAATTCACGACATAAGTACTGATTATTATATACTATTTCCTAGAGCAGCGAGCATGTGTTGTCTGTTATGTTGCTGTTGTGACCCTGCAGTTAGGGGGGGTGTCACAATCACCTGACTGCCTCCTTCCTTCTTGGACAGGACTTGTTACCGAGCCTGTTCACTGGACTGCTCCCCAGGGGGCGCCCCACTCCTGCTGCAGTACAAGCTGCTGACCCTCCCTCTGGGGATCCCAGCCAATCACAATGTGATACGCCTCTCTGCCTTCTCAGAGGGTGGGAGGCTACAGGAGCGCACAACGTTCACCATCCTGGAGCAGGGAGGGGGTGGCGAAGGCAGGGACGAGGCCATTCCAGTGGGGGGGCCGCAGTTTGGGATCAGAGATGAGGCCGGGCGTGGCATCATATTCACTGCGCAGCCCCTGGACTCGCCCGGGCTGGTCCGCCTGCGTGTGCAGGCCACCACATTTTCCGCGCAGGGCCACATCACCTACCAGAGTGTGTTCATCATCTACATCTCCATCTCCCGCTACCCATATTGAGCCTGGTCCCACTGTTGGACTTCACGTCTCACCCATCTGAGAGTCTAGCTACCAGACCAGATGCTGAGAGCATGTTTCTTCAACCAGATCCACAAAAACAAATGCGGCGTGATACTATCAAGCAGAATATAAACAGTGAATAATTCTCTACTGGATTGATCTCAAGGCATTAAGAAGCAAAAATTAATAGTGGGAAGACTTTTTTTTCAAATTCTATTTAAGTAGAGTTGTGCATCTCACTTAGTACATAATATTACCATTGTTTTGTGGGAATGCCATGGAATTTCTAGATGTGAAAATGTTTTATGTTAGTTGAGAAACCTTTTACAGTTCTTTTTTTTGTTCTTTGGGGATCAGTATTGCAGTGTCACACTACAGTAAAATTATAATTGTTTTATGTTCATTCAAAAGAGCAGCTGACTAATATTGTCACTGAATTATGCTATTTTTGTCACAAGTAAAATGGAACTATATTTAAGGGTAAAAAAGCATTACTTTTTATATTACCATAAGCAAATTGTGTATTTTTTAATGAATTTGTCTTTGTATTGTGTTAAAGCATTCGAGCTGGATTGACATGTAAAGGGATAATCAACTGCAATTGTATTTTGGCTGTATTAGTGTGGTACTACCTCTTCGACTTGGAGTTAACCACGTAAAATGTTCAGATGTGTTTTGCATCATTAAAACATTTTATTTTTGACAATTTGGGAATTTCTTTTAACATAAAATCCATATTACAAAGTGTACTGGATGAGTGTAAATGATGCAATACACGTTTGTTCCATTTTTTGTAATTCAAAAATGATTACATCCCTGAGCGTGAATCAAACTAGGGCCACGTTGGTGAGAGTACTGAATCCTAACCAGTAAACCACCACAGAACTAACAATAAGATGTTATAGTTTAATTCAAACAGTAGTAAAGTGAATTCAGTGTTAGAGCTTCACACCATTATAGATGAGACAGAGTACTTACACCTTCAGGAAAACGCCAACATATTTTAAATGTACAACAGCAAAACAACTGTTCCCTGACCGGGAATCGAACCCGGGCCGCGGCGGTGAGAGCGCCGAATCCTAACCACTAGACCACCAGGGACTTAATTAATGACACCTCTCTAAGCACCAGACTGGAATAGATTGGAGTCTCATTTTTCAGTATTACATTTTATTATAAATATAACTAGTTAAGAACACAAATTCGCGCAAGGAAACAATAATACATGAATGAAATATACCATCACTAAAATTTATTGAAGTATATAACTTGTGTTATGATTACTACTGTTACTCCCTGGTGGTCTAGTGGTTAGGATTCGGCGCTCTCACCGCCGCGGCCCGGGTTCGATTCCCGGTCAGGGAATTAGGGTTTTACGTAATTGACCTACTGCCGCGTCAAGACTAGTTTTGACCCTTATTTACTGAGATTATACGGTTCTACAAACGACAATTAACAAAGGGGTTAAAATGCTCCAAAAGCTGGTAATTCAACGTTCAATTCCAAGGAGGACTTGGATCATCGACCAAAGTAGTCCAACACTATTGCTACAGGAGACCTATTTCACTTTGAATAGAAGCAAATGTTTAACTGTGTGTATTTTGGTTGTGACGACATCTACTGGGTGGGGTACAATCTACTAGATTTTTAAGTGTAATCATATTTCCCGTTGCTGGAAATACATGTCATCCTATTAAACAAGTGTTCTGGTAGACAAGTGTTCTTGTGTACACAACGTGGTACCACCGATTTTAACAAATATGATTAATGGAAGAAATTAATCAGAAATTTAGTGATTTCAGAAACAACTCAATTTCGAAATCAGTGACCCCCCCTCCCAAGACTCTGAAAAACCCCTGTGGACGGTGCCTGTCTCCCTCGCATAACCCGTCAAACTCCCACTGTCATTTGATTGCAACCTTCCCTCACCAAGAGGTTTGTATAGCCTACTTATGACCGACAGATTATTCGCATTTATCATCATGCCAAGAAGTCGAAGCCCCCCCCCGTCAGCTCGCGTTCGCCTGCGCACCGGCATCCGCGGTCGTAGATACTCCAGACACTTCACAGCTGTCAGCCGCCGGAATCAGTCGGACGTCGGCAGTTTTAGGCGAGGACTCGCCGAATCCATCCCGTTCCTGGCCCGAGACTTTTAACCGGAACAGGATCCTACCGAGTCATTACGGCGTGCCAACAAGACGACCATCTCGCCGCGATGGCGGACACACGGATTCCCTGCTCCTCCCTGCCGCCGTCCAACTCCAGCCTCTTCCTCCGGATGACTTCCTGTCTCCGCAGGCATTAGAGACAGGCCTGAAGTTGGCTCGCCGGGCAGCAGGGCCATTCCGTAGCTTTAAACACAAGTGAAGTAAAAGAGCAAAACACAAGCGACGAAGCGGGCCGTACGCGCCGCCTTTAAATAGACTTTATATTATTTGTTCGCCTAGCTGGCTGTACTTTTTTTGCGGAAAGGCGGGTTAACCTTAGTGTTAACAAACAAAAGCGGCCTAAATTAGCCTAGCCTAGCATACTTTAGCGTCGCCCACTGGTCCTCGCGAGTCCCGCTTCTGTTAGCCGCGCGCGGCTCTTCTGTCTTTGGGTCACTCGGACAGCCGTCCGACTTGCTAGCTAGGCTGACAGATGGTTTTCAATAATAATAATATTAATATCAATAAGAATAATACAAGGTGTGGAATTTTGGGACCCGCCGACAGACAGCTAGCTGTGCATTCTGGTTTGTGTTGTCGCCCAGTTCGTTTTTTTCCGTGCGTTTAACGGTTATGCATTTTAAGAAGTGTTAGCAGGACCGCTTACCTGACAGCTAGATTAGGTTGGCTACTTTTGGAGATAATTTGCTCAACAAGCGTAATATCTCATTCTGTGTGTATTTTGCCCAGAAACGCCCAGCCATGATACTTTCACGGCTAGTATTTAAGGGGGGGGTTGAGTCTGGTTAGCAGTCTTGCTCCTGTAACCTTCCCGCGGTTCAGATCTATGTCTGGAAGTTGTCCACTGTCGTCGACACGGGTTCCACGGGAAATGGTAAGACGGTTTTTAACTGGTTGGTTGCTTATCCCGTCGCCAGACAGGTGTAAACCAGCACGGCTCTGGTTATATTTGCGTAACCCGGGAGGAGGCAGCGCTGCCCGGTTTATTACTAGTGTCTGCTAGCTAGCGGTTTACCTGTCACGAACTAGGCGCAGCTAGTTAGCTACCTTCCCTCTGACACCCTAACCTGTCACGATCACTTTGCAGCCGGTCTCAGTCTTTGTGGTGTTTAAACTATTTGATTTGCATAGCGCCTTTGTTAAGTGTTATATATAAACGCGATACTGCATTGTATCCATAGATTACGGTTTTGGGTAGGTAAGTTGAGTTAAGACAGGTCACTAAGATGACACGGCAGCCGGATGACTAACCAGATAGTTGGCACGCCGGCTGTCAGTATGCACTCGCCGCCTGGGCAGAGCAGCCCTAACCCCACGCCTCCACCACCCCTGCTGGAAATTTTCAAGTTGCTTCCTCGCCTCGCCGTTAAATGTATGCTTCCGCGTTCAAGTCCCATTTCCACGAGCGGGCAGTTAATATCTCATTGACCGTGGTGAGTCAACCTCAGACATCTCCATCTCTGAGGAGGTCTGCTTATGGAGGCGCCTGTATGCTGTCTTTCATCTCGTCCCCCATAATAGACAAACCCAGCAATCAAATTATAGTTTTTCATAATGTGATAGTAGGAGATTCATTTGTTTCGAATTTTGCTTCTGTTCTTTCTAATGAATCCTTTGAGAAAATGGGATCCTAAAGAATTGCTCATTCTAATTATTATAATTTCATGTTCGAACTGCTGTTAGTCTTGCATATATATGATGCTAAATATGAAGGTGATTTGTACTTTGTACCAAAAATATGTTACAGTATTCCAAAATGGTTCCTTTATTGTATATAGCAGCTATAAAAGGAACTGATTTGTATATTGCACAGTATGAGGTTGTGCACATCTTAGTGATATATTCCTGTTTTCTTTAGCTAAACATTCCCATGAGCTCATGGAGAAGAAGGCCTTTGAGGGGTGGCTGGAGACGGTCTCCGCCTCCTTTCTCACACTGACGGACCAGCAGAAGAACCAATCGTTGGACCACCTGATCAGCCTGAGTGGGGCAGCACAGCTACGGCACCTGTCCAACAGCCTGGAGACTCTCCTGAAGCGTGACTTCCTCCGCCTGCTACCGCTGGAGCTTACCTTCTACCTGTTACGCTGGCTGGACCCCAAGACCCTGCTCACCTGTTGCCTGGTGTGCAAGCAGTGGAACAAGGTGATCAGTGCCTGCACCGAGGTGTGGCAGGGCGCGTGCCGCGAGCTGGGCTGGCAGATCGACGACTCCATCCAGGATGCCACCTACTGGAAGAGGGTCTACCTGAAGGCCAAGCTGAGGATGAAGCAGCTGCGAGACCAAGAAGCATTCGAGACATCATCCCTGATTGGTCACAGTGCACGTGTCTATGCCCTGTACTACAAGGACGGCCTCCTTTGCACAGGTCAGGTCCATCAGTCTACCATCGAAGAGGAACTAGCTAAAACCAGTGCCCTTTTTAACTCCCTCCCCACTAGTTTTATGTCATCTGTGTTTTGCATCCAGTTCTTCAGCAGAATCCTGCCTAGTCAGCAACATCTAGAGAACATGCCCTCCTCCCTGTTCAGATTCCTTTTGCTCTGCCACTTTCCTTTGGTCACACTGATCTGCTAGCTTCAAGGACAAATTCTGCAATTAACATTGAGTTTGTCACCCTCAGTAAATGACTACTAATGTGGCACAGTAAAACATAGGGAAGGGCCAGAGTCTGTGTACTGCTCTCGTGACAGGTCAGACCAGACCGGTTTCAGCCTAAGGCTCTGTAATTTGTAAATACATTAAAAGTAAAATAAATTAGTATAATTTAGTTTGTTTTGGTTCATTTAATATGTAGCACTTAATCTGAGACATTTATCATACTGTTACATTTACAGGTCAGACCGGCTTTTTGGATTATGAACCAAAAAAAGTAATAATTAAAATATCACAATACTGGAACATTATTTTTGAATCTAAGGCAACAGCAATATTGTAAATTCTGTGTTCAAGGATACTTTGTACATGTATTCCAGTTCATTTTTGATTGGTCTGATTATTGACCAGTTACTAAATAGTAATAAAAAACTGAAAATAATTACATCAGAATAAGCTTTATTGGCCAAGTATGTTTACACATACAAGGAATTTGTTTTTTTGTCACTCTCAGTATACTTATACAGGACGGACATATATCAAAAAACAGGACTACAGAACAAACAATTAAGTACAATTGATGCTTGGTGATAGCAGATATTTGCACAAGTATTGTCCTTGACACTTATATTACCTGCATGGGACTTCTTTTTGGAAATTTGTTTTTTTATTTTGTGATCTTCCAAAAAGATCTGGCTAAATCTTTATTATATGGTTTGTCAAGTGGAACACCTGCTGAAGATAGCATAGAACAGGATTTTGTAGATTCTTCCAGTTCTGTCTGAAAAGGCTGCAAAAAATGTTGTGAGTGTATAGTTAAACTGTAACACCATTTTTGTTGTGGAGCAGGCTCTGACGACCTCTCTGCAAAGCTTTGGGACGTTTGCACCGGGCAGTGCATCTATGGCATCCAGACACACACGTGTGCCGTGGTGAAGTTCGACGAGCAGAAGCTGGTGACAGGGTCCTTTGACAACACCATTGCCTGCTGGGAGTGGAGCTCAGGGGCTAAGATCCAGCATTTCCGTGGTCATACTGGTGCTGGTAAGTGTGATATTTGACTGTTTTTTCCTAAACATTCACCCAGCTCATATTTTGGTGAAATAGTCAATAGTCTATTGCAGTCTTTC
Source organism: Gnathonemus echidnorhynchus (assembly GCA_026776725.1). Classification (NCBI taxonomy): domain Eukaryota; kingdom Metazoa; phylum Chordata; class Actinopteri; order Osteoglossiformes; family Mormyridae; genus Gnathonemus; species Gnathonemus echidnorhynchus. The sequence goes on along the minus strand of JAODJU010000040.1, from coordinate 2,761,938 downwards.
CCAACCCAGTCCTCGATGATCCACAGACGGTCTACGTTTTTGCTCCCTCCCAGCTCTCTGCCAGACACTCCATGTTTTTGCTCAGGGAGCTATGAGGGAGCAAAACCATGGACCATCTGGCAGGAAGCTGGGAGGGAGCAAAAACGTGGACCGTCTGTGGGTCCCTGAGAACTGGATTGGGAAACAGTGGTTTATTGTAAGGCACAAAATACATCGTCAAATACGTATATTTTTACATGTCGGTCTTATGGTTGAAAACAGCCCCATATTACATACACATTTTTTATGGTGAAGAATTCAAGAAATTTGTTGAGGAAAAAGTAATGAGCTTTGCATGAAAACTCAAAGAACGCTGATACTTTCTATCTCACCAGTGTGTTGAGAATACGGAAGGAAAACCCCAAAATAAATTATTAGGGCTGCAACTATCAATTAATCTGTCGGTTATTAATTTTTATTTATTTATTTTTCGATTAATCGATTATTATTATTTTTCTAAGGTGAGAGACAGCGTAGTATGAGTATGCACAGAAGCACAGTAAATAAAACATAAATAATCTTTTTAAGTTAATCACTGCTGATCTAACAAAGCACAAAGAAATGGGCAAATAAATAAATGGACATTGGGTGATCCTGCCACGTGCTGAGAATGAAAGGGAAGTGCAATTAATATACTAAACCAAGACCAAGCCCTGACTTGGTGTCAGTGCTAACAATAAAGTAATTAGGATTCATCTAAAATACCATTTGTCATGTAAGAAGGGCATTTTTACTTTAATTTTTTCATGACGACAATTAACATAATCTACCAAACAGTTTTCTGTTATCTTGCTTTTGGGTTTTGAATGCTACCCCAGCTGATATCCTTAGTCTCTAATTCTGGTTGAGTCAGTCATTTTATTGTAATCGGTTCTTCCTGATTGTCTTTTTGATCAGGTGTATAAGTTCAATGAGGGAGCATCCATTTCGAGCCCCCCACAAACATTTTAATTATTCTAAAATTAACTTGTCTGTTTGTTTTAATTTAATTTTTGACAACAACAAACTGTCATTGCATTGCTTTAGATAATGGATGCCGGCTTTTCAGCACTATACAGGCATTATTTTGGGCCACAGTTCGAAAATCAGGTTCTCTGCCTAAAATAGTAATGAGGTGTGTATTATGACGCCCAGAAGTTTGCAATCTGTATACATTTGGCAAATCCTTATGCTTATTAAATTTTGTTAGCGGAGCACACCATATACTACTGTTTTGGTAAATCATGGAAGCGACAAGCACTGAAGTGGTGATGAAGAAGCACACCTCAGCAGCGATAACTTTTAAAATACGGATACCAACAGGATTCATGGTGTTCATGTGTTTCTTTTAATGACAGCAGTGGCGATTCGACCCATAATACACAGCGGTTATAGCGAGTGTGACGTCAGCTGACAAAGTCCGATTGCGGATGTTTGTCTTGACCTGCAAATACATTAACTGTTAGGCTTTAAAAGTGATAGCTGATAGCTTAAAATAGTGATAGTTTAAAGCAGAAAATCCCATTGTGAAACATATTTATTACCCTGTTCATGGTTGAGAAGTCCCTCTCACAGTTTATAGTTTAAAAACGCAGATATTTGTCTGCTTTTCAGGTGGTTGACACGACATATTCCGACACGCGCTCTCTGTTTGTTTAATAAAAGGACAATGTAGAGACCTGTTCTATAGGAAAGGTAACTTTAAATGACTTCTATTGTGATCTAGCGTTATATACAAAATAAAATTGAATAAAATAAACTTGACCTTCAAGGGGGGGGAGGTGCCGTTGGGAGAGCGGGGCACCCCCCTAATATAATGGTAGGGGAAACACTGATCATAATTACATAGTGATATTAAAGGCAAAGATCTGTTATAGTAAATTGAAGTGTTTTAGAAATCATAAAGGTAATTGTATTAAAATAATTTTTAAAAAGACGCATTGATTTAAAATATAAATGTCGACCCATTTTCAGCTTCGACATCATCGAATGTTGGCTAATCGTGGCAGCCCTGCAGTTACTACCATCAGTAACATAGAGCGGATCCCTCATATAGGCACAGCAAGAACAACATGCGTTACACAAGAAGTTGTTTTTTCTTTACCTATTGGCTCCTAAATAGCCTTGAAGAACCTTGGGTGGTGAATTTTATTTTGGCTTGTGCTAAGTGGTTTCCTTCCTGATGTTCACACAGTGTTCAGTATAGACTACAACGACGATCTGGATACCCTGGTCAGCGGCTCTGCAGACTTCACCGTGAAGGTCTGGTCCTTATCAGCAGGGACGTGTCTCAACACCCTTACTGGCCACACTGAATGGGTGACCAAGGTACGCTCTTCTGCTGGGTGCTTACTGGAAATGATCATTAGTCACCTGGTACTCCATACTGGCTTTGGACTGTGATACTTTGGTACGGCTTTAGTCTTTGTATTGAATTCTACAAGTCTTTATAAAAAGTCTATCTTCACTTTAATAACTTGATTTTCACATCAGTGAGCTTTCAAGTTGTTCTCTTGGCCAGCACCTTTCAAAATGTTTCAGCAACTTCTTAATATTAGTTTTCCTATTTTTCCCTTTTCTTGATAGTTGTTTCCGCAACGCCATTTTATGCTAACTGCCAAAGGCAGGCAGCTCTTTTTCTGTGCTCAGTGTTCACTAGTCCTTCCAGTCCATTTCCAGTCTGAAACACTGCGACTGTGTTCCTTTGCTGTGTCCATGCTGTTTCATTTCTCTCTCTTTTTAGGTTGTCTTGCAGAAAAGCCAGGTGGAGTCGCTCATGCATAGTCCTGGTGACTATATTTTATTAAGTGCAGATAAATACGAAATTAAGGTAAAGTTTCATGTTATTTCTAGATTCTGCTTCATTCTCAGTTCTTTATATGACTAATTCACTTTTAAATACTTGCCTGTTGTAATTTTTCAGAAGTTCCAACAGAGGTCAGTCTTGAATCGTCTGTACTTTGGGGAGGAGTGGTGGTTAAGCAATATTTGTGCTCTTCTGAAGGTTTGGCCTATAGGCCGAGAGATCAACTGCAAGTGCTTGAAGACCCTGTGTGTCTCAGAGGACCGGAGTGTGTGCTTACAGCCTCGGCTCCAATTCGATGGTAAACACATCGTGTGCAGCTCCGACCTGGGCCTGTACCAGTGGGACTTTGCCAGCTATGAAATTCTCAGGTATATACTCACCTGACACCTCAACACACAAAAAGACCCACACAATGTGTCTCATGGGTTTGGTGTCCAGAAAGGATTTCTCTAAAAGCATCATGAGGGTGAAAACACAACTATTAGTATGTTTGTGTGTGTATATATATTCGTATAAAACATCCTAGACAACAGCATCCAAGGAGTTCATTTTAATATTCATGTGCCTTCCACAGCAGATGTCTTGGAATCACACCATACTGTGTTTTGGCATTGTTGTACCTGTTTTGAGAAGCAACTTGCTGGTCAACTGTAGGACCATGGTTGGGGGGCCACTTGTAAAAAAGAAAAATATGCTATTTGGGCGTCATTGTTAATAAGTCACACATTGCTGACACTGGTGTATATTTAAGCACACAGTCATGCAATGTCCTGTAATGAATATTAGCAGCATGGTGCTTGGCTGTACAGGGGTGGTTAGTGTCTTTCCACTGGGCACTATCGTCGGATGCCATCTTTCCAACAAGTCAGTTTGCCACATTTCTACTCTGATTGAGCTTCCCTGGTTAACGTAAGTGAAGTGATTATGAAGAACAAAACATCTGGGAGCAAGTTCAGCTGCAAAGTGGCAGCCACTCAAGTTCACAGACAGGGACCTGATGACCCAACCTCAATACCCCACCTGAATGGCTGCAGACCCCCCCAGCAATGTGTGCCGACGTCCAATGTCAAGCCTTAGCAGAAGAGTAGAGGCCGTTACAGCACCAGTAGGCCGACTAACTTCATATTATTATTTTGTTATTGGAGTGAGATGCTGGACGAACAGGTGTCCACATACATACACCCTTGTGCAATTCAACTGAAACAAGTTCTCTGTATGCAGACAAATTGACCATAGTTAAAACGGATATCAGTTGTCTTAATTACTACTTATCGCCTTGGTGGATTGATAAAAATTGTATGTGAATAAGCCATGATGGACGCCAAACAATCGCAGGGCACACACACCATTCATACCTATGGGGAGTTCGGCTACTCCAATTAACCTGGGGGAGGAAAACCAGAGAACCCAGAAAAAACCCCACGACAACACAGGGAGGCACCCAAACCCCAGATAATTCCCTTCAAACATGTGGATGGCTGAAGCACAGTCACCACCCAGCTCTAACCTCACCCGAGCAGGCCTGCCAGTCTGTGGGCACTGTGCCTCCTCTGTCCATCCACTCAGTCATACCACCCAGCTCTAACCTCACCCGAGCAGGCCTGCCAGTCTGTGGGCACTGTGCCTCCTCTGTCCATCCACTCAATCATACCACCCAGCTCTAACCTCACCCGAGCAGGCCTGCCAGTCTGTGGGCATAGTGCCTCCACTGTCCATCCACTCAGTCATACCACCCAGCTCTAACCTCACCCGAGCAGGCCTGCCAGTCTGTGGGCACAGTGCCTCCACTGTCCATCCACTCAATCATACCACCCAGCTCTAACCTCACCCAAGCAGGCCTGCCAGTCTGTGGGCACAGTGCCTCCTCTGTCCATCCACACATCGTACTCTCTGCCCTGGTGGCTGTGCAAACCAGCAGGTTCCTGGCCATTACATGCATGTCTGTGTGACAACATTTAATTTGCACAAGGGTGTACATGCATATGGTATGAAGGATCTCCATTAAGGTACCTCTAATGCCAGTTTCCTTTTAAGTCTGTAATTAAGAGGCTGATAAATTTACAGTGCTGTGTTCTGGGTAAGTAGCATTTAGCAGGAAGTAATTGGTTAATAAAAGAATATTTTGGAATGTGTATCTCCACTTATCTATAATGAGACATTTATTTATGAACTATGTAAACAAATGTGTACATCCTCATGAAAGCTGACGCGTACATTACACAGGGACACAGCCTTGAATTGATTATGAATCGCTGCCCTGTCATCTAATGTCCTTAATGCGAATCCAGTAGGAAGGGCTGCAGCACTAAGTTTTAAACGAACAACCCATTAACTTGGGCTGCAGCTTTAGTAGCTGGAACAGCTTTAATGCTTTGTGGTTCTGAACAACCCAAACAAATTAGAAATATTGGGACCTTTACAGCAGGATGCTCTGTCTGTCTCTGTGTTTCAGAGGATGCAATGAGTGGCTACTGGTCTTCTGATTGCACAGGGCAGCCTCATCATTAAAAAAAATTCAATTAAATAAAACTAAGAAAACATTTCCATAAACTGAAATAAAATATTAAAATGAAACTACAATTACACAAACGTTGGTATATTGCTTCCAAAACACAAATAAAATAAAAGTCAATGACCATTAATAATAGCTGTAATATGTTTAGTCTCTTTTGAGGACATTAGTACATAGTATGCATTGTGTATAAACAAATCTGTGAGAACAATTGCACAGGAGAGTATTTACAAATGGGAGTGGTTGCATGTTACAGAATGGTAAGGATTCTTCCGCCCTTGCTAAGCTCCCTAGGTGACTGCAGTGTGTAGGTGTGCACTCAGGGTGTTATACATCCTTAAGATGTATTTGTCTGTGCTAGGATATGCTGGGTCAAATGTCCTGATCCCCTATTTGTTCTTTGGCCTGCCCTGCCCTTGTGCCTGTGACTGTTTTGTGAATGACTGCAGCACTGTGTATTCGCAATCGCCTTTCAAAGGGAAGAGTCACTGGTCCAGAATTGAAATCCCCCTCCTTATTGACACTACATTGGTGTCGTTTGAACTTTAACAAGGAAAAGTGTAATTTCCTTTCCATCATGCTGTCTTCACTGAGTGGTATAACCCATTAGCCATTGCTTCCCACTGGGTTACTGGGCACAGCTGAGATGGAGCAAAAATGTGGGTTGTCTGTCGTCTCAGTCCCTGGCGACCCCCAAACTCAGAATATGGTTTGTGCAAAAATGTAAATTTGGGTTACATGTGGGCTGTGTTCAGCTGTGTTCAGCTGCGTTCAGTGTACTCCTGTATCCCCCACATGCACCTAAACAAACCACCGTTTCTCTTTCAGGGTCATCAAAACACAGGACTGTGCAAACTTGTCTTTGCTCAGCTTAGGGGAAATTTTCGCCCTTCTGTTTGACAACCACTACTTATACGTCATGGACCTGAGGACAGAGGGCATCATAGGTCGCTGGCCTCTCCCTGCATACAGGAAGTCAAAGCGTGGCTCCAGCTTCCTTCCTGGTGTTACCTCCTGGCTGAATGGTCTCGACGGGAAGAACGATTCGGGCCTGGTGTTTGCTACAAGCATGCCAGATCATAGCATTCATTTGGTACTGTGGAAGGAAAACGGATAGACTGGCATGCGGGAGACTGCAGTGCGGGGGACAGACGTGACGTGACGTGACCATCCAGTCGGTTCCACTCATAAGAAACGTGGAGTTGCATGGAACGAAAAAACACTGGCAATCACACACATGCACCAGACGTTTTTCCCTTTTCCAGGAAGTATAACCAACATAGCAGATGCCCAGCCACGTCTGTGCCGCAGGATGAAAGGACCTGGTCTGGACACATTATAGTGCTGCATTTTGCTGTTGTGACCGGACTGTTTTTTTTGTTTGTTTTTAATAGTCCGTTAATTTACTCACAGAGTGCCACGTGTATTTAAACAAATATGGGAAAATGGTTTTCTTGTGAGAAGTTTAAAAAAAATGTACAGTATGTTTATAAATATTGGTAATAGTCGCATGTTCTTCAGTTTCCGCTGCCACAGTGCTCTGGAAGCTAGAGATGTCACAAAAATGTAATATTGACCGAATTATAATAATTCACTACGTCTTATTGTAATTTTAATTATTTCTGCACATTGTTTTCCCCGGAGATACCATACGTTTGTGTTTAAGTTACCGTTGAAAGAAGAGAGAATATTTTGTGAAAAAAGTTGAACGGAAAGGATGTGGTTTTGTTTTTGCAAGTGTTCGAATGGAGTGAAAGTGCTGATTGCTGTACAAACGAGATTTGCTTTTTAAAGGTTGGCTTGCTTGCATTCTTTTGATTTTTACAATTCAGTATAAGCTTTTTTTTTTTTTTTATCTATGTAGCATATAGTATTTTAGTTTATTTTATACTGAACCCAGTTATTAACCAGAACAAAGCAGAAAGGTATGTTGGGTATTGCTGACCATCACCGGCAGAGCAAATTTAGAGTGTACTCGCACTGTATTTCACCTGTTCTTTCATGTTACAGTGTTGTGTAGTTACACTTCCCACCCCGCGCAGTGTGATTTTGAGCAGGGTGGCGCCTGCGAAGTTCCGCCTGCCAGTGAATCCAGGGCTTTAAATCTACGACATATCCAAAACGTTGCCAGATTTAGTGTCTGTCTATAAATGGCTGATAATTTGATATGTGTCTACAAATGAACACAGGAGTGGCAGGCTTAATGTAATGTGACAATCTACTGCCTGCGTGCTTGCCGGTTACGTATGGTCATTGTAATCTGTTGATCACATATGTAGGCTGCATATCCAATAACAGCGGCATTGCTCATGATAATGGATAATACTAATGAACAGAAAATGAATTTCTTTTTGACTCTTCAGCAGTCACGTAGAGTGGTAGGATAGACGAACACTGCAGGATAATCTCAACCCACTGGATGAAACTTGTGATTATTTGTAATACTGCTGATGCTCCTTAATAAGAGTAATAATGCATGACACTGTACATGTAACAGTGTAACTGCTCTCATTTGAAGAATACTTTTGTTAGCAGAACAAATGTTACACTTTAAGCATTTCTCCTCCATTTTCACCACAGGAGCAGGCGGGGCTGGACTGGCCAAGCAAAATTGACATTCCAGCAAAAGTTATCGCAGGAAGTCCACCCCCATTTGACAAAATTTACCGTGGGGGACCCCAAAGGCCAGTCCTGTTAACGGATTAAAGTGACCCGTCATTAAAAAAGAAAACTACAGTACTGTAATTAAATGACAAATTAAAAAATTAAAGACACCCATCTAATAATTTTAACCCATAGTGACCAACAATCTCAGTTTTTGATCATTGGGGCAGTACAATGAGTACACTCCTTTTGAAAATCAAGGTTTTTTATCCATTTCCCAGTGAACAAAACTGAGTTTTATTCAACATTTGTTTCATTAACAACATAAAAACTTGATCACCAGCATCATTAGGATAAGAAAATAATGAACTGTATTCAAAGGAAGCTTTGCAGAAATGAATACACCCTACAACAAATTCTACCAAATCTGGTATTTTGTATGGCCTCCATTATTTGTAAGAACAGCACCAACTGTTCTAGACATGGAATGAACAAGCTGAACATACTGCCACATCTTTTTCCATTATTGTAGAATGAGCTTTTCCAAAACCTGGATGCTGGATGGGAATGATGCTCAGCCTGTCCTTCCAGAACCTGGATGCTGGATGGGGAATGATGCTCAGCCTATCCCTCCAGAACCTGGATGCTGGATGGGGAATGATGCTCAGCCTATCCTTCCAGAACCTGGATGCTGGATGGGGAATGATGCTCAGCCTATCCTTCCAGAACTCCCCACAGGTGCCCTTTGGGTTGAAGTCGGCTGATATGCCTGACCACTGAAACACTTTCACCCTGTTCTTCCTCAGAAATGCACCAGTGGCTTTGGATGTATGTTTTGGGTCATTGTCATGTTCAATGAGTGCCTGGCCACCCAGGGCATGGAGAGATGGCACCATCTTCTCCTTCAGCATTTCATAGCATATCTGTGAATTCATGATGCCATCGTGAAGTGCAATTCCCCAACACCTGCAGCGCTCATACACCCCCACAGAAGAACACTGCCACCATGCTTTACTGTGAGTACCATGCATTTTTCATGATACTCCTCGCCCTTGTGATGTCATACAGTTTGGACGCCATCCGTTCCAAAAACATGTACCTTTGTCTCATCCAAAGTGGTGAGTCCCAATAGTCTTCACCTTCGTCACCAGGGCCCTGGCAAATGCCAAACCGGCTTTTGTGTGCACTGGCTTGAGCAGTGGCTTCCTTCACAGACAGCACCCTTGCACATCACTCCTCTGCAGTGTTGTCGTATTATGTCATAGGAAACAATCACCCCAGTTTGGCTTTGTATTGCTTTAGCTGTCACAAACTTGCATAGTGATTTTCCTCAACCCTTCACATCACAGAACGCTCATGTCAAGGTGAAGCTTCCATAGAGATCCTGGATGTCTCAGGGGGTTTGTCTCAGTACTGTCCATTTTGAATTTCTGAATCACTTTTGCTACTTGCTACTGTAGTTTGACTGATTCGCAGTCCTTTACTAATTTTCTTGTAGACTTTTTTTGTGTAAAGAAATGACGTTCGTTCTCGAGTCCTGTGACATTTATCTTCCATGTGGTGCCATTACTGGCAACATTGAATAGGAGGGGATTTTATTAGTTAAATACCACCATTAATTATCTAGTGGCCACCTGTGTGATGACTGAGTGGACTCATCTATTGCAGAGTTCCTCTTAATTAGCATTTTATTGAGTTTCATTCCTAAGACCTTCACTGGTTTGCTGGAATATTGTATGACATAGTATAGCATAAAAAGCATTAATTCAAAAGACAGATGATTTTTCTAAGATCTTTTGTACTCATTTATGCTGGGTGCTATATATATATATAAATAATAATAATAATCATTGCTTTATTAATTGTCTTTTATGCCTCCCTCAACTTGCTGTTTGTAAGCAAGCTGTCTGCGAAGGGCAGCCACCCATGGTGGTGGGATAAGTGCCTTGCTGAAGGACCTGCAGACATGCTGAGGGTGAGTTTGAACCAGCAACCTTCTGATTACAACCACACAGGTGTGTGTGTGTGTGTGTGTGTGTGAGTGAGTGAGTGAGTGAGTGAGTGAGTGAGTGAGTGAGTGAGTGAGTGAGAGAGAGAGAGAGAGAGAGAGAGAGAGAGAGAGAGAGAGAG
>JAODJU010000040.1:2713252-2734053 GCA_026776725.1 Gnathonemus echidnorhynchus | reverse complement strand
ATAAATACGTATACGTATATTTATCTGCCACTCCTTAAAGGCCGGGCCGTAAAAATAGTTTCTGATATTAAACCGGTACGTGACGAAATAAAGGTTGGGGACCACTGGGCTAGACTACTGTAATGCTCCAATTTCAGGGAGCACGCATCACACGTTAAACAGCTTACAACATATTCACAATACAGCAGCTAGAATGATGTAGTAACGGCACAAGACAAATTTTCATGCGGGAAGTGATTGATATATCAGCAACAGACCGCTGGTGATAATGATGTCCATACGTTGGTGGTAATAATGCAGCTAGTAATCATTTTTTTACTGATGCACCATTGTGCATGAACGCGCGCCCGCGCGCGCACACACACACACACCAGTTGCCAGGTTCAACAAAAATCTCCAGCCCAAGGTCTGCTAAAAATCCGTCCAACGGAAGCTGAAACTAGCCCAATATTTGAAATCCCAGTATACTGTATCTCAAAGAAATCAGAAAACCAGTACTTTGCACGATGATAACATGCAAACGTTCAATTCAAATTTTAAAACCACAAACACAATGATGTCACACAGACGGACGCACCTTTTTTCCCCAGGGTTGCTAACTTTAGCCAGCGGGCTAGAGTGAAATTTTCAATTCGAGACAAGTCTGCACACGCATTTACATCTATCTAACAGTTTTATTACCTTGTAAATAGTATGTAGGGTTTTCAAACCACCCCAATTAATGCTTCTGATAACTAAAAAAAGAAGGGAAAACAATATTGTTTATGACTCAACCGAGGCACACTTTGTGTAACTTGTGTAATGCCTTGGCTTAAATCAACACAATCTCTTCCTTTGTCACTACAGTTTAAAAAATAACACCCTCTTTGCAAGCCAGCACAGGTGGAATGCCACTCCTTAGCATATATGCTCAGTAAATTCAAATGTTAGAGAGCTGCACGGGGATGATCTATCCCCGTCTACCCTTGCAAACACCTAACCCCTGTTTTACACTGGATGCGTCTCCGCTACGTCTCTGTTCCGTCACATGCCCGGTGTTCTGACGAAATGAGCTACTTTGTCGAATTATCCTACCGTAGTGCTAATCGATAGCCCTAACCCTAACTCTTACCCTAACCCTAAACCCCCTAAAACCCTTACCCTAACCCTAACCCAAACCCCTAAAACCTAACCCTAATCCCAAAACGGTTTAACTGCACATGCGCTAAAAGGCTCGATAGTACGTCTCGATAGGTAGCTCAACTCGTCAGAACACCTGCAGTCCGTCGAGATGCGCATCAAGTCTATTTTTGACGGATACGGATCAAGAACGCAAAACAGAGCGCATGCGCCAACTCCCCAAAACAACAAACACAAACGACAAAAAGTTAATTTTGGAGGTGGAGAAACACGAAATTGTGTACGACCCCAGACATCCTTTTTACAAGGATAATAGTAGAAATTAAGGAGAAGGCGTGGAGTGAGACTGCAGAAGTTTCACTAAGTTGAATCTTCCAATTAACTATGTAAATACTTGATTTTTAATTAAAGTAACCTGTACAGTGAAGTACTTGTAAACTCCTAATAAAGTCTTCAGTAACCTACATGGGAGTGACACATTATTTTATTCATAGAAACATAGATAAATGTTATGTTAAATGTTATTCTCCCGTGATCATGTGATCTCGCAAACCAGCGGCGCGCCGGATCAGATACGGACCACAGACGCGTCCAGTGTGAATTGGCGGACGGCCTCGGACGAAATGGGGATGCAGCGCAGTCGCACCCCAGCGGATACGCATCCAGTGTAAAACAAGGGTAAGCCGTCCCTACCCTGTCCCTAGGTGCGCGAAAACCATCCCCATCCCTTCGCTGCATTCACCCAAAGAACAACAGTGCAGTGTTAAATTAAGCATTAAATTTGCCTTTAAATATCTTAATTATTAAATTACCCGGCACTTTTCTCAATATTGATTGGCAATATTCAGACCAAATTATCCAAACGTTTGTATTCTAAAAAAGAAAACAACTTAGAACTCATGTGAAATTATTGAAAAACTTTGCTTGTGTGTGTGTGTCCATGTATGTATTGCCTCCTTATGTGTGTGTGTGTCTTGAGATGGTTCACCATCCATACATGTAGAAACGGCAGACCATCAACTGAAACTGGATTCAGTTCATTCTGCAAGAGTGCAACCAGCCAGTGAAAAGGGCCTCTCAGGAAACATCATAGGCTACATTTAGGGGTATGAATTGTCCATTGGTAAGAACAAATAGTTTAGCAGAACAAAGGGACTTACAATTAATATAGCACATATAAGAATATGCGTATACCAGCAATTACTATTACCACGGTGTTACCATACAGTTTATTCATCTCCATTCCCACTGCTAATATTTTCATTTTTTTCCGCATTTCCGTGGATTATCCAACTTTCCCCATTCCCGCGGAGCTCTCTTTCAGATGTATAAGAAAAAAATCAAGGTTCTCCAGATGAGGCAGGAAGCCTTGTTACTACCAGAGCTGCCATAAGACAAAGCCCAGTGATATTAGTATCAAGTCATGAAGCGTTTATTTGGTCTTATGAGTTTCTCTAAAATAAAACATGAAGCAACTTACTTGAGCTCTGGGAAGAATCCAAATAACTGAATTATTCCATACAGTGTTTTAGATCAGCAGTTGCATCCACACGGCCATATGGAATAATTCCCTTCCTCACAAACACCGCTGAATCACCAGTGAGGCTGCCTTACAGGTAAGACATGCTCTTAATAAGGATAGTTATACTTTGCAGGAAAAACCCGCTGTCTGCCAGGTCCTAAAGCCCTACCCATTCCACACAGTTACAGTCAACTCAAGAATTTGTGGCTCACTTTATTGTCATATTAGCTCATTTTTATAAAATAAACAATGCACAAAATGATTTCAGTGTTTGGGGAAACTATATACTATATACTATATTTGTACAATAATTTTTTATCAAATAATGTTTTTGAGATGTACAATTATTTGTTCAAAATATAGGGTTCAGAAGTCAGGTCAAGTCAAACGAGCTTGATGGGACGAATGGCCTCCTCTTGTTTGTAAATTTCTTATGTTCTTAAACTTTATTGTCTTTTACACTGAATTTATTTATATTTCACTTGTTTATCTGACCCTTTAATCCAAAGGGGCACGTCATGCCTTGTCTAGCCGATCCTTCTGTTTCCTTTGTTGTGCTCCCTTGTTAGTCCTTGTTATAAGTGCTTCCCAGTCCTGTGCTCCTCAGTCCCGACATTAATGTTTTCAATCCTGTGAGCCCTTGTGTGTCTTTCCAGTTTGCAATCACCCGTGATCCTGTTTGTTTCTAATCCTTGTTTTGTTTTTGCTTTAAATAAACCCATTTGTTTTGCCCTGACTCCTGCTCCTGCACCCTTCATCTCGCCATTCACAACATGCACTCTCCGGCATTTCAAAAGATGCAGGTATACAATAAAACAAAACAGGATTTGTCTAAAACTTACTGTGCCCCTAATAAATATTCATTCATTCTTCTATACCACTTACCCTACGTAGGCTCACAGGAATCTGGAGCCTGTATTGGAAACAATGTGTGCTAGTTAGGCATTTATATAAATTAGATGCAGTTCATGGGTGTTTCTCAGTATGCTTACTTGACCATACTTGTGTTCTTGTGTACCTGTTTTACGTCATTTTCCATTGCCAAAGGCTTCTAAGAATATTCAAGAACAGAACTATGGAGGACAGTAAAAATCCCTGGGTGTTGTTCGTGCCCCACCCCAAATGTCAAGGATACACCGGCTGAATCCTTGCCAAATGAGAACAATCCCATGATTCATTACACCCCAAGTTCATTCTTGGGAGGCAATTTAGCAACACCTCTCTTGCTAAAACCACAAGTGCGATCTTTGCGTTCTTGGTATTGAGAAACACCCCGCTGGTGTGGTATGGCATTTGCTCCATAGCTGACAGGAAGGTCCTGCAATGAGTAATGAAAACTGCCCAGCACATCACCGGCATCCTGCTGCCGACCCCTGCTGACCTGCAGCATTCATGGTGTCTGCAACGGGCTCACAGCATCATCAAAGATGCCTCGTATCCCAGCCATAGACTGTTTAAGATCCTCCAATCAGGGAGGCACTAAAGGAGCCTTAGGTCCCGAACCTGCAGGAGCCTTAGGTCCCTAACCGGCAGGAGCCTTAGGTCCCTAACCGGCAGGAGCCTTAGGTCCCTAACCGCCAGGAGCTTTAGGTCCCTAACCGCCAGGAGCCTTAGGTCCCTAACCGCCAGGAGCCTTAGGTCCCTAACCGCCAGGAGCCTTAGGTCCCTAACCGGCTCTTTGCTGGTTTTTAACCCTGCTCTTTGCTGAACTCACCTTGCTGTGCTTCTAATTTGACTTCTGCCATTTCCACAATTAGAATTTCTCTTCTGTCACCTGTGTACTTTTGTCATCCCCGAGAGGTGTGACAGACATCCAGATAAATGACAGAGTTTTCTTATTCAAAGCCCAGTGCACAGGGAGGAACAGTTGTGTTGTGGTTAGCAGGGTCGCCTCATACATGTTCTCCCCATGCTATCATGGGGTTTCCTCCAGCTTCTCAGGTTTTCCCCCACAGTCCAAAAACATATTGAGGTGAATTGGAATTGTTAAGTTGTCCGTAGGTTTGTGTGTGGTTGTGTCAGAGAGCCCTGTGATGGGTTGGCACCCCATCTTGGGTCAATCCCCTCCTTCGTGTTTAATTCTTTCCATTGTTGTTTTTAATGTAACGTTCTCTCACTGTCTATATGCACTTTGAGATTTTCTCTGTAAAATGTAAAGTGCATTATAAATTAAATTTATTATTATTATTATTATTATCTTTGTTCAAAACTGTATGATAAATAGCTAATAGCAGCTTGACAGCACATTGACTTTTGAGTTGACTGACTGCATGATAAGCCTATAGTTACCTAACTGTTAGAATAGACCTATTGCATAAATATTCATAATAGAAATGACAATGATGGTTGAAAATGATGGTGTCAACGCATGCATATAAGCAAAAAGCCACATGAATTCCGATCAGAGCGTTCACATTCAGGTTGCGTGGCCGGATACGTATCCGATTTAGTACCACATATGAAAGTGACAGAAATATGATTTGAAAAGATCAGATTTGCGTGTCCACACAGCCCTGAAAAGATCAGATTTGTGTTGCATTAAGGCAAAAAAATCCGATTTGAATCACTTCAGCATGGCAGTGTGAACGTAGCGACGTAGGTGACGCTGCTAAGCGCTGTAGGTTTACGGTCTATGGTACGGTATTGGTAGCAGCATTTACTATTGTATGCATAGCCAACCCAAGTTGTAATGAGTATTGGGTAACGAGTATTAAGTAACGAATACTGGACTGCCAGTATTACTCGAAGTAATGGATAATCACATCACTACAATGCGATGTGGTATGAGCAGTGATCCCACCCACTGTCCGTGATTGGGTGACATATAATATTACTCCGCAGGGTTGGTCAGCAGGACTACAGGTTATACAGTTACCGGCATGTTTTGTTCCGCACCTTGCGTATCTTTAAGTGGTGTAAATGAATATGTGAATTTGTGTATTTTGTTTAAGTGTAAATATTGTGTAATGTTTCCCGTGGAATGCATGTGCTGCGTTAACGTGTAGCCGTGAGTGTTCCGTAGTTCTGTAAATTGTTGGCTTCCAAGTCTGTGCCGCTATTCGTACTACACCGATAGTGGCTGTTTTGAGATAGTAAGTCATTATTTCTAGATACTGCGTCATTATGAGAATTTTTCACATTATAATGACTTATGGGATCTTATTTTTTTTCTTCACATTGGCGGAAACGGACCTCCATGGGGATCACTGCTCATGCAACGTCGTACGTATTGCTAAAACAGCGACGATTCCATCAATTACATTTGAAGTAGGCCTACAGTATGCAGCAATTTTAAGCCAGTGCTTAAAATTCCTCTTTGCTGAGCTATGAAAGGCACGTAGGCGCACCCCTGTGGGGAAGTAGTACCTTCATATGACCACAAAGTGGAGCGTTGCATTCTTTCTACAGATCCGTGTAATTACGTTTAACTTGAATTTAAAATAACAATACAGCTCCAGGACTCATACTTCATTTCACCCCCAGGTCACTTACTTAATTAACTTAATTTGTTGAATAATTTTATGAGGTATTGATAAGCTAATCATGGTATGTCAGTGGTCAGATCAACAAGTAGTGGGTATATTGCATGGTCACAACAAATGTTGGGGTGAATTTCAAAGAGGTATTGAAATGGCTAAGCTAACACACTCTGACCAATTCCCATGCCCTGAGCTGCATCACTGGACTTGGTACACCAGTACTGATGGTGTGGTGAAGGAGATCGATCACATCCTCGGGGGCAGGTGCTGAAGGCTCCTACAGAACTGCAGGGTCTACAAAAGTGTCTGTGAATTTTGACCACAGACTTGTTGTTGCTACTCTGAAGTTTCAGCTTAGGTCCAGTAGGTTACACCTACTAGGGGTATGAAGCTGGACCTGGCCAGATTCCAAGATCAGGCTGTTTATAATGAGATTGCAAGCGGTTTGTGTGAGGAACTTGCAGACTTGGGTACGAGTGCTCATCCTAATGTGATGTTGGAGACCTTCCATGACAGAATTCTGAAGATTGCTGAGGGTTTGTGGTTGTTTCCAGAAGGAGGTGTTTCATCTAGCAGGGCGCCCTGGATATTATCGAGAGGAGTCAAAGCACATGGCTTGATGGCAACTCCAGTCTGTACCGGAAACTGAGAAGGACAGCTGCAAGGGCTCAGAGTGCAGATAAGGGGGTGTTTGTTAGAGTAATCTGTCAGCAGGTGACACACCATCTATGGTCTAGTGACCTACATCGTGCTTACAGAGGAATTGAAGCATTACACACATCCATATATGTTTCTCAGAGAGCCGCAGTCAGGGTGGGTGATGGAGCGGTTCTTATGGATGACACTGCAGTTGTGACCTGCTGGACTAGCTACTTTGAGCTAATCCTCTGACAAGGATGTTGGACATCTCTGGGTTCTCATTTGGGAGATTGGCGTAACCCTAACTAAGTGGAAAATGGTTCTTCTTGTCCCTATCTGGAAAGGGAAGGGTCACTGCCTGGATTGCAGCAACTACAGGGGGATCTACTAAGTTTGTCTACTGATGTGTCAGTGCATGTTCTGACCACCCATGTTCTCCACCTTCTTTCCCACATGTCTGGATGGTGCTTTACCTGAAGTCGTAAATCATGTAACAGTGGCTGACAATGTGACTGTGAAGCGATGACAAATGACATTTTGCTGTGCAGAAATTACAGGATGGTGTAATTTCTGGGCTCATGCCCACACTTTACAGCTTGAGAAGTATTTCCAGAAATGAAGAATCAAGCAGCAGGCAGCTGGAGGGGGATTAGGGTTGAACAAATGTGTTAACCCTGTTTATTTTAACAGATTTGACTCTGGCATTACCCCCCCAATCTCCCATTGTACTCTGTGAGAGGTCCCTGCCACCCCTCCCTACTCCGTCACTTCAGTCTCCTGACCCCTGCTACAGTATACAGATTCCCAATGTGTGAAGACAAACTCACAGGTGGCCCCGCAACTGGCCAGGCCCCCAGGCCCCGCAACTGGCCAGGAGGTTGTAATTGTCCGACTTCACTACTCACGATTTGGTGGAGTACCTCCAACTCTACCTAGCAGATATACATATGAGGTGATTGAGGTATTGATTGCTTCTGATTGTGTATGGACTGATCATCCTGAGATTCAGATACGTCATCCACGATTCACTCATAATATTACTGTGCCAAGGTCGAACCTGCATAAACGTGTTTTTCACTGATCACTTATATAACTTGTTTCTCATGAAAAACGTCTCATGAGAGGAGTCATGATGCTTATTTTCTCCCAAAATTCTTGTCCAGGGATATTTATTCTGTTCAAGGACACTTGTTATTTTTACAGGATGCTAACTCTGTTCAAGGATGCTTACTTTGTTTTTCTGAGGGGTTTTCCTGGGAAGAAAGGGGGGTCCAACATATGTTTTATATATCATCGATTAATGTGTGGGACGCTTATCTCGTTCTCAGAAGATGCAAGATTATTTTGTTTTTACTTTTAATAAAGTGTTTCTGTTGGGACCCAAGCGTGCTTGTTTGTTCCTTCGAAAGCCCTATATCCCTCTCACATCATTTTAATACACCCTATGGCTATCATGCCCCTTACCCACCCCCATCTTGCATTCTGGCCCCTGCCCCCACTAGATGACCTATTCTTTTGACCCCCCCTGCACCCTCACCTCCCTCCCCTCCCCCTTCCTGCCTTGTCATCTCAACTGATCAGATAAGAAGAGAGCTGAGGAAGACCAAGGTGAGGAAGGCGGCTGGACCAGATGGCATCAGCTCCAGAGTCATCAAGGCCTGTGCAGACCAGCTGTGTGGGGTGATTCAACAGAACTTCAACCTCAGCTTGAGCCTTCAAAGAGTCTTGGTCCTGTGGAAGACCTCCTGTCTTATGCCAGTACCAAAGACCGTGTACCGAAGGAGCTGAATGACTACAGACTGGTGACACTGACATCACAGCTAATGAAGACTGGAAAGGCGTATCCTGGCCCATTTCAGACCCTTGCTGAATTCTTTTATGGACCCTCTACAGTTTGCCTATCAGCTGCGTATTGGTGTAGAAGACGCAGTCATTTCCATGCACAGATCCATGTCCCATCTGGAACATCTAGGAAGCATTGTGAGAATCATGTTCTTTGATTTCTCCAGTGCTGTCAACACTATCCAACCATCACTGCTGTGGAAGAAAATGTAGAGGTTGGGGGTGAATCAGCAGCTTGTATCCTGCTGGAATATCAACTACCTGGACTGGACTGTGCGTCTAATACAGTGTTGAGCAGTACAGGTGCTCCACAAGGAACCGTTCTGGCTCCATTTCTGTTAACCTTATATACTGCAGACATTGCATACAACATGAACAGTTGCCAGACCCAAAAATTATCAGACAACATCATTGGCTGGATCACTGATGGTGAGGAGTGTGAATACAGAGGCCTCATCGATGACTTCCTAGAGTGGTGCCAGCGAAAGTGCCTCCAGTTCAATGCTAAAAAGACCAAAGGGCTGGTGGTGGACTTCTGGAGATCAAAGCTGTCATCAGTCAGTCCAGCACACTATCAGATGTGCCCCACTTTAAAATAAAAATCTGTGTTTTATTGTGTTGTCTCACTTTTTAAAAAAAAAAGTGTTTTACAGCATGCATGCACCTTGATGGGTATTTAACTGTATATTATATCTGCTTATAATCCATCCAACGGAAGCTGAAACTAGCCCAATATTTGAAATCCCAGTATACTGTATCTCAAAGAAATAAAGCAGTACCTTGCACGATGATAACATTCAAATGTTCAATTCAAATTTTAAAACCAGTTAAACACTATGACGTCACACAGACGGACGCACTTTATTTTCCCAGGGTTGCCAACCTTAGTCAGCTGGCTAGAGTAAGAATTTTCAATTCGAGACAAGTCTGCACACGCATTTATAGATCTATGTAACAGTTTTATTACCTTGTAAGTAGTATGTAGGGTTTTCAAATCATCCGATGTAGCTAATTTTAGGTTTATAATAGAATAATACAGTTTTGCCGTAAGATTGCTTGCGTGGTCTGAAAGCGTGAGTGTCACGCCTGATGCGTGAGAGCTGGCATCCCTGCTTTCCGTGTGCATCTGTCTCTGACTTTCGGTGCCTAGCGATAATTCAGTATTACGCAGCATTAGGAGCCGCTTGCATTCATAATAATTCATTTATTTTTCCCATTACAGTCCGCAACCCGCGACCCGCAACTTCCTAATATTTACCCGTCACTGTACTTTAAAAATAGCCCAAATGGGCGGAAAACCGCGGGCCTGGCAACTCTGACACACACACGCACATACACACACACACACTTTATAGAGTAAACCAATAAAATTGCGAAAATAAATGATGTTTTTGTTTTGTTTATTTTACAAAAGATATGCTAAAAGAGTAGGACAGATTTGTTGGTACAACTAAAGAAACTATTTATCTTTGTATTATAGTTATGTTTAAAACTAAGTGTTTAACCTTAATTAGTATCACGGGTGCCTTCGAGCTTTTCATCAGCCATTCAGTCTATTTAAAGGGACAGAACATGTTGCTGTGTTGTTTTGTATCATTGTGTGCATCACAGTGAACATGGACCAGAGAAAGCAAAGGAGAGAGCTGTCTGAGGAGCTCAGAAAGAAGATTATAGATAGCCATGTTAAAGGTAAAGGCTATAAACTATCTCCAAGCAGCTTCGTGTTCCAGTGACCACAGTTGCCAATATTATTAAAAAGTTTTCAAGTTTCATGGGCCTGTAGCTGACCTCCCAGGACGTGGACAGAAGAGGAAATGCAAGCCCAGGTTGATCAGAAGGATGGTGTGGATGATAGAAAAAGAGCCAAGGAAACCATCCAAAACCATTCAAGCTGAGCTCCAAGGTCAAGGTACTTTCTGGCCTCACTTTCTGATCGCAGCATCCGTCGCATTTTGCATAATAATGGGCTCCATGAAAGACGACCTAGGAGGCTCCACTATTGACAGAAAAACATAGAAAAACCAGAGTGGAATTCGCAAAAAATGCATGTTGACAAGCCCCAAGGTTTCTGGGAGAATGTCCATTGGATTGATGAGACAAAACTGGAGCTTTTTGTTCAGTCACATGAGCTATTTGTTTACAGAAGGAAAAATTAAGCTTTAAAACACTGATCATCAACTGGCGGCCCGCAGGCTGAATCCGGCCCGCTGAGCCATTCAATCCAGCCCGCGACTGGATTCCAAAATTGTGAGGATCAAAAAGAAAATAGTGGTCCACACTATTAAAGCAACTAAAAATAACAACAACTGAGTCTCTTGTCAGAATAACCACCATTTATGATTATATTTAGGCTACACTCCGAAATGAGGACAGACTCAGACAGACTATGCGGCGTTAAGCATTTGTGATTTTCTTCTTGGGGGTCCGGCCCCCAAGGAGACTGTCTGGTAAAACTCTGGCCCTCTGACAAATATACTTGATGACCCCTGCTCTAAAAGAAAAGAACACCATACCTACTGTGAAACATGCAGGGGGCTCACAATTGGCCCGGTGGGTGAAACAGTTGTACGTAGAGCAGGTGAGCTGCACACTAATGCAGAGGCCATGTCTCTGTTGGGATGAGTTGGAAGTTCGAAAAGGGATGTTGGTGCAGAAAGTAGCAGGACCCCAGGGGGCTAAAGGGAGCTGAGCAGCACAGACAGTGGTATGGTGGCTCGTGTACAGTATTGGCTACATAATCGCCTGCGTCGTGCATCCCGTCACGTCAGGGTCATTTTGTTAAAAAAAAAAAAATATGATGAAATGCTCCATAAATTAATGCTGAATAACAGTCTTGTTTTGTGGACCAATCATATAAATGTAACTTTATTTGAAAGTCTGAAGTGAATTAGTACTTTTTGTACAAACAGTGAGACAAATGACATGTCGAATTCATATTGCGAGATTAATAATCTAAAAATGAAAAATAAAAAGCCGATTTACATGGGTGGATTCCCAAAAAAGGACATTTTACTAGTAGGACAACATTAGATTTTTAAAATTAATTTCATCCATTACTACTCGAATGGTGTACATATTGTCCGGGTGTGTGTGTGTGGGGGGGTCGTGGTACAAGAATTCCCCCCATGTCTGAATAAAAAATAATATTAATAAGGTGCCCCGCGACCCAGTAGGATAAGTGGGTTGGACGATGAATGGATGGATGGATTAATAAGGTGAGGTGGGAAAATGTGTTTTTAGGAGGATGAACATACTTTCTTTTAATCCTCAAAATGAAAGATTTGCTCTTGATGAAAATTTTGAAAATTGCAAAAATGCAACGGCACCAATTTCAGTAAAAGGCGCGCACAAAGTAACATACATATTGTTTGGTAAAGTACCTACAATTTGTTTTACTTCAAAAGAAGCTCTAACACCTGCATTTCTCTTTTTTGTCAAGAACAGCCATTTTGATATATTCTAGGTCCGCCCGCTTTGTCATTACGTGGTACGAGATCACAAAACAACTAGTATTTGCTCCGGTGAAAAAGATCATTTAAATAGGGTTTGGTGGGGGAGGGGGAATAGACATATGAGGCCAACTTAAATATTGGGAGTTACATGCCCCCCTGCGACCCTGGCTCTGGTAATTATGCCTTAAGTCACTGCTCACACATCTGTTACTTTCTAACGCAGTTGATTTTTTCCGGAAGCGCTTCGAGGAAAGTGTTTTTATATCGTGCATCCAGTGTTAGTAATAATTATAAATCTTCAAGAATTCGGCTGATATCCAAGTAATGTAATATCTTAAGGTGTGTATCATCATGTTTATTACTTATATACCAACACCGCCGAGCGATTCTTTATTTAGCCTTAGTTATGTGTACAGTTATATTTGCATAGCTGATCACAGATATGAGTAGTTTAACAGAAATCGCATTCGTACGGATCGAAAGTATGTTTTCGCCTGATGGTTTACCATGAGGCGAAACGTACGATGGTCATTCTAGCTGGTTAAACTTTCTGTATAAAATGCTGTGTCCCGTTTTGATCCTATACAGCTAGGACGCGGGCAAAAAATTAGATTGTCGCCAGACGGGGGTAAATATTGCTTAAGTGGGACAAAGGGTGATCTGAGACAGTGATATGTTAGATACTCCATTTGTTTACGTATCTGTGGTATGTTAACTTAAGCTCAGTTCTTGAGCTTTCGATAATACTTTTATGTTTTAATATTTATAATTCGGATAACGTTTTTAAAGTGAAAGAGAAAGTAAAATTTCAAAAATTGTCCCAGTTTACCAATATCCACCTCTTAAAAGTAACTACCGTATGTCCGATGGATCAAATCAAATAAAACGAAACTAAGTTTATTTATCAAATGCGCAACAGGTAAAACGAGGCTAAAGTTTCCTGTTCGGCAGTTTCTTATACGCAAGATCCGTGCCGCCTTAAATAGACGTAATTCATGTTCTGTCTTGTATAGTTCTTAAAATAACATGCATTATTTCTGCAGCACTCTATGGTGTAAAAAATCTAGTCAAAAGAACTGGTCCTAATGGAAAAACTGCCAGTTTCAGAGGGCATTTAAAAAAATACAGTAAAAAATCTTCAACCTCGGGATATATAGTAAGTTGTATCAGATGGTATTGAGCTTTTTGACATTGACAAAATAAATTGCTGTAAATATGGCAGAACATGCATTGTTTTTCGATGGGTCTTAATGGAAACAATACCAGTTTCAAAGGACATTATTTTAGCTATCCTACAGCAAAATATCTTCGAACTTAATTGTATTTCACGTGTGATAGTTGATGTTCCGCATGGTATTGAGCTTTTTAACAGACGTATGACATCGGCAAAATAAATTGCTGTCAACGCGGCAGAACATGCATTAGCCTGTGCCTATTTAAGGTATTCATGGTAGTTGCAGTCGATTAAAAATTATTTCCCCGAGTTTATACATCAACATCAACGTTACTCCCACAATTCTTAGCGAAGAATCCCGTTACCTCACGCAGTTGAGCTTGTCTTTTTTATTCATGGAAGTACGCATGCGCGCATGGCATATCAAAATCATGAAGCTTCATACAAATAAAAGTAGCACGAGTGTTTAAATAAGCAGTATGAACAAAAATGACAAAAAATTGAAAAAAGAACAAATAATTTAAATAAACTTGAAAAGCCTTACCAAAGTTACAGTTTCACTAAGTTTTTTGTTGTGCCGAAGCTTTATATTTGTCGATGTAGAAGAGTAAGGACAAAGATCAGAATGTATAAAAGACATAAATGAAGGTATCTTTCTGGAATATTTTCTTTTATGAATGTAACATCTACCTAATATTATCAAGAGATTAACTAGAAAACGCTACCATTAACTGGATAGCATCTGCGTGTTATACAGTATTTCCTTAACTTTGTTGTTAAACACATATTTATAAGCCCAGATTTAACACCAGTTCCTATTTGGGTAAAAGATCCATCTATATATTACCGCAGGACAGGTATTATGGACCAGTAATCGTCTTATAAAATTATTAGTACATTTTTTTATCCAGAACATTAATCCACTGAATAGATAATACAGTTTTGTCATGGCTAAATTCTTCTACTCCACCAGAATTACATTTGATTAACAAAAGACGGCCTTCTGTAATAGCACCACAGTTTTTGATATTCGTTTGTTGTATAAATATTGCCAAATCTAGAACAAAACTCTAAAGAGTGTAGCACAGAGGTACTGGCGGGCAGCGTGGCATGTTGGACTGATGCCAAATTTGTAGATAGTTCCAGTAATCGCTCATGTTGTTATAAATGTGCTGTGTGCTATGCCATGTAGTGGCTAATATTAATCGTTGTACATAGTGTGTGTGTATGTATGTGTGTGCGCACTCGCACTGCACACCGTGCTCGTCGCCCCACTTACTCCTAATGCACATGATGGGCAGTGCAAGTGTGTTGGTTCAAGTGGTACGGGTGTGATAAACGCCACCTGGTGATTGTACCCCGAAGTGACACTGCTGGCTAATTATTGCAAGCATGGCTTACCGACCCACTATTACAATGGTGTCAAAAGTGGGATTGGAATTGTCAAATGATACTGTCCAATATCTCGAGCAAGGTTTCCAGCAGCCATGGTGGGGAGCACCTGAAGAACATCTGAAGACCCCAGGAATCGAACAGCCTGCCTTCCCGGGGAAACCTGAAGGTGCCAGCCAGCGCAATCTGCCCACTCCACCTGCCGGCAGAGGGAGCAGAAGCAAGTGCGCTGACACAAGAGAGAGCAAGACCTGCGGAGAAGCTCCCGCACTATGGAGGGAAGACACCCCTGGACACTTACCTGGTCCAAGTGCGCCTAGCCACCTAGTACAATGGCTGGAGTGAGGAAGAGACGGCGGTGCACCTAGCCTTGGCACTGGAGGGGGACACACTCCAGGCTCTCCTCAGCTTGGCCCCCGGTGAGCAGCAAAATCTCGCTACCCTGGTCCGTGGAGGCAGAGAGGACTGAGCTGGCGAACCAGTGAAAGCGGGATGGAGAGACCCTGGGGGCATTTGCCGTGGACCTCCACATCCTCATACAGAGGGGCTACCCGGACTTCCCCGGTGCTGCGCAGGAAGAGCTGGCACGGCAAGCCTTTATTCAGGCACTAACACCAGGGCAGCTGCGCCAACACATCCAATTGAGGGCACTGGCCACGCACACTGAGGCCCTAGCAGAGGCAGAGAGGGCTGTGGAAATCCTATCCCTGTCGGCAACATGATGCCAGTCGCCAGCCCCACAGTGCAGA
The DNA here is from genome assembly GCA_026776725.1 of Gnathonemus echidnorhynchus. Taxonomy (NCBI): domain Eukaryota; kingdom Metazoa; phylum Chordata; class Actinopteri; order Osteoglossiformes; family Mormyridae; genus Gnathonemus; species Gnathonemus echidnorhynchus. Next base: position 2,718,685 of record JAODJU010000040.1, on the reverse strand, counting down.
AGCTGCACCTGTGCATCCGAGGGCCGAGACAGCGAGGAGGACCAGTGCATGCACACAACCCAAGCAGAGTCAAGGCGGAGATGCCGCCCACCATCAGCTGCCTCCTGTTACCGCTGCGGAGAGCTTGGGCACTTTGCTTACAACTACCCCACCCCGAACAGCAACAGGGAAACACCGGGCAGTCTAACCCCAACAGCTGCACCTAGAGTGGGCTGGCTTGGCGAGGCTACGGGTCTGTATTTTAACTGCCTGGTAGCATAAACACCCTGCCGAGTCTTGGTAGACACGGGATTCACTGTCACCTTGATCCGCCCAGGCGTGCTACCTGGTACCAGCGAAGCCATGCCAACTGGCTGGCAAACAACTGACATGCAGTTGACATCCGTGACTGGCGTGTGCACGACCATGAGGGGGAAAAAGCGGCTGCGCATCCAGCTGGCTGGACGCACCATATTGTGGGAAATCTGGCTCTCCGACGTTGCCAACCCCTGCATCATTGGGCTGGACCAGCTGACTTGACTGGGGGCCACCTTCGACGTGCCGGGGTCAGACCTCCACCTCAGCGCAGACGTGGTGCCCCTCCAGCACAACAGCGGCTGCCGGCGGCAGAGAGTGAGGATGATCACTTGCTGTGTGAGAGGGGGCGGCCCACAGCACCCGGGGAAAGAAAAACACTGACATGGCCCTATGCCCTGCCCCAATCATGGAGGATCCAAGAGATGGCAGCAGCAGGAGTCATCGAGCCATCCGACAGCCTGTGGGCAGCTCCAGCCCTCCTTGTCACCAAAAAGGACAGGACATGGCAGTTCTGCATCGACAACTGACGACTGAACATGGTGACGAGGAAGGACTCCTACCTGTTCCTACTGGACTACATCACTGGGTCGATGTGGTTCAGCACCCTGGACCTCCGGACTGGCTACTGGCAGGTTGAACTGACCCCGGAAGCCCGCTTTCTCCATCATTCATGGTCTATGGCACTTCCGGTCGATGCCGTTCGGCCTGTGTAACGAGTCCTGTCCCATGTCCCCCAAACCAAGTGCATCATCTACCTCGACGATCTCCTGGTCCATGCTGGGGCAATCTGGAACATAAGGACTGTGTTCTCCACGATCTGGCAGGCAAGGTTACGCCTGAAGCCCCGAAAGTGCTCCCTTTTCCAGCGCCGAACGTGCTACCTGGGCCACATCGTCAGCGGGGAAGGCGTGGTCGCCGATCCCGAAAAGATGGCAGTGGTGCAGGGCTGGTCTACCCCATGTAATGGGAAAGAGGTACGTCGCTTCCTGGGGCTGGAGTCTTACTACAGAGACTTTATTAAAGACTGCGCCAGCATTGTGAAACCGCTGCACCAAGAAGGGAAGTGGTTTTGCGTGGACAGATGCCTGTGCTACAGCTTTCAACCAGTTTTGCGCGACACTCGCCGATGCCCCCATGCAGGCGTATCTGGATCCGTGTCTCCCCTTCATCTTAGACACAGATGCTAGTAATGTGGGGCTAGGCGCTGTGCTGTCGCAGGCGGGACCCAAAGGGGTGCATGTAGTTGCATACTTCAGCCGGACACTTGTACGGACACAGTTATCCAAAGATCCTGCGAGCTGGACCACACTCAAGGAATCACGCCACATGGCTATAGTACTGTAACTGACACTCCCTCACAATGCAGGTAATCATCGGACCTCCCTGAGCAAAGTCAAACCAGCAGTACTCAAGGATTCTCCAAAGAGACACAGTACTGAAGGAGTCCAGTCTTCGTCTCAGGTCACTGGATAGCATCCATGTCTTGCAACCATACAGCAAAACCAGGAGCACCAGGACTCTAAAGACTTGGACTTTCATCATCTTACAAAGATATCGGGAGTGCAACACACCCCTTTCCAGCAATCTCATGACCCCCTCCCCATACTCCCCCAATCCGTCCACTGACTTCATATGAAGAGTCACCAGAGACATGAATGTCGCTGGTAAACCTCTGCACCAGGTTGACATTCTCTCCTCAGACAGGCACACTGCTGATGGCTGTGTCCAAGAGGTGATTAAAGGCCTGGATCTTGGTTTTTATCCAGGACACCTGCAAGCCCAGATACTCACACTCCTCGCTCAGTATCTCAAGAGCCCCAATCAGGGCCTGCATTGACTCACAAAGATCATGGCATCATCAGGAAAGCCAAGATCAGTAAATCTTTCTTCACTAATAGATACCCCACAGCTGCTGGACCCCACGACCCTGCCCAACACCCAGTCCATGCAAGCACTGAACAGAGTAGGAGCAAGAACACACCCCTAGTGAACCTCAGAATCAACTGGGAAGAATGAAGAGGTTCTGCCTCCACTCTGCACAGCACTCACAGTACCTGTATACAGGCCGGCCATGACATCCAGCAACTTCAGGGGATCCCGTGAAATTTCAGGACGTCGCACAGGGCAGCTTGATCAACTGAGTCAAACGCTTTCCATAAATTGACTAAAGGCCTCAAAGAAACTCTGCCGATATTTTCGTTTGTGCTCGATGAGAACCCTATGTGCCAGGATGCGGTTAATGGTAGACTTCTTAGGCGTAAATCCAGACTGCTTGGGTCACTGGTAGGCGAACAAGTGATCATGGATCCTGTTGAGGTTCACCCTAGCAAGGACCTTACCCAGCACTGAGAACAGCGTTATCCCCCTGTGGTTGCCACAATCCAGGCCATCACCCTTCCCTTTCCAGAAAGGGAAAAAAAGTCCCATTTTCGAGTCGGAATAATGTTTGTATCCCGGATGGAAGCAAAGATTGATTACAATGCTAGGGGGACAGCCTTACAGCCTGTGCAGTTCTCCCCAGAAGCCGTAGGTCCCTGCAGCCTTCCCTGCCCTCAGCTGATTCACTACCTGTGCAATTTCAATGAAATTGGGTGGTTCACAGCAAATTGGAAGATCAGCCTCAAGAACTGTGGACCCAGAGATGCCCAAAATTCTAGGTGTCCTTCTCAGCTCCCGGTTCAGACCGGAGTTGTCATCAAGTCGTGCACTATGATTACTCTCGTTAATATCCAGGGTGCCCTGCTAGATGAAACACCTTCTTCTGGAAGCACCAGTAACACCATCACAATCCTCAGCAACCTTCAGTGTCTCATCATGAAAGGTCTCACACATCACATTAGAGTCGGCCATCGTAACCAAATCTGCAGGTTCCTCACACAAACCATGCAAACTCATTGGAAACAGTCTGATCTTGGAGTCTGGCCAGGTCTAGCCTCATCCTCCTAGTAGGTGGTAGCCTAATAGACCTAAGCTGAATCTTCAAAGTAGCAACAACAAGTCTGTGGTCAGAATTCACAAAGTGGGCATTTCTGTAGACCATATTCTGCAGTTCTGTAGAAGCGTCCAGCATCTGTTGATGAGGAAGTGATCGATCTTTTTTGCTGCACCACCAGTATTTGAGTACCAAGTCCAACAATGCAGCTCAGGGCACTGGAATCAAAGTGTGTTAGCTTAGCCATTTCAGTACCTCTCTGAAATTCATCCCAGTATTTGTTGTGACCATGCAATATACCCACTACTTGTTGATCCAACCACTAGCATGCCATGATTAGTTTATCAATGCCTCATAAAATTATTCAACAGATTACGTTAATTAAGTAAGTGACCTGGTGGTGAAATGAAGTATGAGTCCAGGAGCTGTGTTGTTATTTTAAATTCATTAGAAATAATTACATGGATCTGTAGAAACAAAGCCAGCACTCCACTTTGTGGTCATAGGAAGGTACTACCCCCCCCCCCCCCACAGGTATGCGCCTACTATGTGCCTTTCGTAGCTCAGCAAAGAGGAAATGCATTTCGTGGCTCCACAAAAGTATTGCATGCATGAAAATTTTACTTCAGTTATGAAATGCATTTTGTGGGTTGCAAAATGAACACTGAAGGGGACAGAATTCATTATGTGATTGCACAATACACTGAGTGTATTTCATTCACAAAATGACTTTCATTCATAACATACACTTCATCCACAAAATGACTTTATTTCACTCACGAAAGATATTTTGTGCACAAAATGTAGTTATTTAGTGGACAACATGCATTTTGCGAATGGAATGACCTTTTTATTCGTGTAATCAGATATGTTCAGCCTTCTGTCCATGAAATGCAAGGTGCTATCAATTTTGTGCATGTCTTCATGTTTTTGTGGACAAAATGTAATTGCACTTTGCCTTTCAGTGTGCAAAATGACACATTGCTTGATTTTGTCATTGAATAATCCTTTTTGTGGCACAGAATGTATTTTGTTTTATGAGTTATTGCATTATCAGCATTTTTTAGAATAATGGTTTGGGAGTATTTATTTAACCATATTAATCAATGTCACTTCTGTGCTCTTGAAACTGCTAAACATGTTAAATAAGGTATTTATGCATTCATATATTTTTTTATCTCTCTCCAGGTTTCCAAACCTGCAGTTGCAACTTCATGGAGAAAACTTGTTCAAGAAAAGGTTCCTTTTTGTCTTTAATACTTCTTGGAATCATGTAGATAATATATCGGATATTCTATAAAATTCCCTTAGGGTGGAATCTGACTTTATTACCATTATGAAGAAAGATGATCTCAGTGTATTTAGCTCACCCTATGAATGGATGTTGCTTCTGTGCTCTTGAAACTTCCAAGCATGTTAAATTTGCCTATAATGGGTATGAGCAGTTAAAATATTATGCATTTATAATTTTCTGTTCTTACCTTCGCCAGATATACTGAACAGCCATTTTCATCTTCATGGAGAAAACAACATGTTTTACAAAAAATGTTTTTTTTTTGTCATTAATACTTTTTACAGTGTTGTGGATAGTCTATAACATTGCCTTAGGGCGAAATCTGGCTATATATCCACATTCATGGAGAAATAAGTTACGTCCAACAGCTGATCTGACTAAACAATCTGCAAAGAACTTGACAGAGCAAAATATAACGCCGATTAAGGACACAAAGCATTTCCTGGTTTCTGCCTACAAAGATCACAGGATTGATGGAACCATTCGTATCATTAGCATATATAGGAGGGATGATGTCAGAAGACTGTATTGTATCATTGGTTGTGCTCAACATGGATATTTTATTACAGTAGCAGAGGTTGACATACACAGTGATCATTTTGGGTTCCCTTACCACACCACAGACCTGCTGTGTAAAACTGAACTAAAGTGTGATGCTACAAATATCACCATCAGTAATTCTCTGTACACCTCAGACATTCCAGATATGATCTTCCTACCCATACGAAACAGAGAGAGAAATGAGAACAACTTCAAATACAACTTCACTGTCTGCATCTCCACCCTTTATGGAGAATATAACAATGTACTGCAGTTTGTGCAGACCATAGAAATGTACAAGCTCCTGGGCATACAGAAAGTGGACATCTATAACACCAGCTGTGGTCCAGACCTTGACAAGGTTCTGCAG
>JAODJU010000040.1:2661392-2674016 GCA_026776725.1 Gnathonemus echidnorhynchus | reverse complement strand
TGAAAAAAGTCTCAGCTGTGTTGGGGGCCCTGTCAAGATTCTTTTCATGGGGCCCAAAATCCTTAGCAGCACCCCTGGCCCTATGATTCCAGGAAAAGGCTACCGGGTCCCCACGACAATGATGGACAATCATGCAAATCGGCAAAAAGTGCATCTGACATTATCTTCTTCCCTTTCTTGACAGTGTAAGTATGACAATAAAGTCATACTGTTCTATTCTATTCTATTCTATTCTGTTCTGTTGCATTACAGTTTTTCTCAGTTTTTTTGAGCATTTCTTAAATGACGAATAACATTTGCAAAACAACAAGTGTAATACCCACAACATAATGTCACTTCTGTACAGCAAAACATCATATCTCATCACTTCACACAAAATTCCAAATGTTTCAGTTCATATAAACTCAAATGGTTTTTATTGAATTGTCAATATTTGGTACAATTTTCAGTTGCTTTTTTCAATTGATCAAAATAATGTAGTTTCCCATTGTGATACTTTTACACAGAAAATGATATATGTGTGTGATCGTGTTAGCCACCACATGCAATACAGTTAGCCAAGCTTTCAAAATATTTAAAAATATTTCCCTAAACTGCAAAGATACACCATTGCTGTGTTTTTGGCTTCCACAGTACATGATTTAGTTGTCATTTTGTTGTTCTTGCATTGCCATGTTGCTGTTTTTTGTGTTATGCAGGACTGTATGACTTTTTATTTGCTATTGTACTGTGTCTTCAGCTCTGGAGAAGTTACATGTGCATCTGAGTGCTTTTCTTGTAAACTTTACATACTGTAAATTAGATCCTTGCAATGTTGAAACTGGTGTCTGGTATCAATAAATACCAGTGCTAAAGTTAAATGGTAAGTCAGTGACAATAAAAAAGTGGAATCTGACTATCAATCAGAATTGTGGAGCTCAGGAGCATATTTACACTGACACACTGACAATATATATTACTTAGACTGTGATGGTTAAAACGATGCTGATTGTACTTTTCATGTTTGTAGCAGTAACTAATTCATTAGTCGAATTATTTGCTTTTGGGACAGGAGCTAATTGTTTTGGGTGAGTTACATGCTATTGCAGCTAAACCATAGTGTTGTACTATATGCATGAATTGTTTTGAGAAATGCTCATATAGTCTTGAGAATGTTAAGTATGTATCACGAAATGTACCAGAACAATTGAGAAAATCTGCAATTTATGGATACATACATAAATTCAACACAATGAAATCAGGTGCAGATTTCATCCATGTAGCGTTTTTGTGAGGTGGTAATAAGATCCATAAAATTAAAATCCATGAAAGATCAACAAATGCATGATTTTGCAATATTTATAAAAAACTTGAGGTACAAGCCCTGAGTCATCATTAAGTAAATGCATGGATTAAGCCGTGTGTAAATGCATTGCTTATTAATGATTGATATATATTATAGCATTTTATGTATAGCAGCTGGAGTAGAAAATCATTTGATGGACTTCAGTTACATATGTAGGCAATTTATCAGATCTAAACGACATTTTTTGGCTTTTGGTAAGTTTTATTAATATAAAAATAAGACATTAGTAGGAAAAAAACATTCGTAGAAGTTAAATACTGAAGTAAAATACTTCAGTATTAGATCCCTGATTTATTCAGCACACTGTCAACATTTGGCACAAGATCCTTCTGATACTCCCACAGCTTTGTGTCCACAATGAGTTGCTCTTTGGTGAGACTCCCCTGTAGAGGAACTCTGACATGTATAATTCTGCACACATTAGGTGGAACTCTCAATGTGCCTCCATAATTCTTCAGCACTGAATGCACTGATGTCTGCACCACTTCCCTTGGGTTTATGATCATCTTGGTGGGGTTGTAAACATTTTTCCTGTCAGGTTCCCGGTAAATGTGTTCCATGATGTTTATTCCAGGAATCTTTTCCCATTGTGTTAAATGGAATCGGCCTGTATTATCAAAGTGGGTTTTGGGGAAGATATGATTCTCGATAAGAAAGACTCCTACTGTAGGGTTTTGTCTTTGCAGGTCCTCCAGGAGAATTTCCAGTGTAGCGTGTTGATAAGGCATAATTATTTCATCAATGTCATTCAGCAGAAGATACTTGGATCTGTACATGTTTCTGTAGATACAGTCGTTCAGAGTAGTTAACTGTCCATAGTAATGGAGGTCACCTTTATGCTCTTCAAAGTTCCAGCCTTTGGAGGGATTGAGGAACTTATCTATTGGCCATTGGTGAATTTCAAGTGTACCCTCTTCCCTGTAGAACTGCAGAACCTTATCGAGGTCTGGACCACAGCTGGTGTTATAGATGACCACCTTCTGTATGCCCAGGAGCTTGTACACTTCTATGGTCTGCACAAACTGCAGTACATTGTTATAAGTTCCAAAGAGGTTGGAGATGCAGACAGTGAAGTTGTATTTGAAGTTGTGCTCTTTCCTCTCTCTGTTTCGTATGGGTAGGAAGATCATATCTGGAATGTCTGAGGTGTACAGAGAATTACTGATGGTGACATTTGTAGCATCACACTTTGGTTCAGTTTTACACAGCAGGTCTGTGGTGTGGTAAGGGAACCCAAAATGATCACGGTGTATGTCGACCTCAGCTACTGTAACCAAATATCCATGTTGAGCACAACCAATGATACAATACAGTGCTGTGACATCATCCCTCTTAATTATACTGATGATACGAATGGTTCCATCAATCCTGTGATCTTTGTAGGCAGAGACCAGGAAATGCTTTGTGTCCTTAATTGGCGTTATATTTCGCTCAGTCAAGTTCTTTGCAGATTGATTACTCAGATCAGCTGTTATATATAAATTACTTCCCCATAAATGTGGATATATAGTTAGATTCCATCCTAAGGGAATTTTATAGACTATCCTATAAATTATCCACATAATTCCAAGAAGTATTAATGACAAAAAAAAAACTTTTTTTGAACAAGTTTTCTCCATGAAGTTGCAACTGCTGGTTTGGAAACCTGGAGAGAGATAAAAAATATATAAATGCACAATGCCTTAACTGTTACAATTTGGTCCATAAATTTGAAGACAATTAAAGTGAAGAATTTTTATTTGTTTTCAAAATTTCATCTTTCATCAGAAACAAAGATCATTAGATCACTTGCAGAGGAATAAATTACATTCATTAAATTTATTAAATTACAAATGGTCCCTCAACGCTGTGTTTCAGTTTTTTTCTGACTATTGGAAAACCTTGATCTGATAGTTTGCTTAGTTGAATATGAGATTCATTCTTCAGGCCCATTTTTCCACCATGCAATTCTCAACTATTCCCAATTTCAAGTTGTTTGCTTGTTAGCAGAAGAGTCTTTCCATGCTTCACCCATTTTTATTGCTGGTCTGGCAATAAATTGACCATAAATTATTTATTTCAGCCTTTAACAGCAATTCAGCAAACCACCCACTGAAAAGCAGGTTTAGAAGTTCTCTTGTGCTTTTGTCACACTGCATTTTACATGCTGTCTAGGCACCCATCTGTCAACCTACTCACCCAAAACAACTGACTTCCCCGTAAGTGTCACATCCCGATCGTGCCGCTCCCACTGTGTGCCACGCCCCCTCCTTAACCTCGTGTTGAATTCTCATGTGATTGGCTGTTTCTAGTCTTGTCCAATGGAGTCTGTGTATTTTAGTGCTTCCCAGTTAGTCCTTCCCCAGTCTTGTCATTAAAGTCTTGAAGTCGCTGACGTTTCTCTGTGCCCCCAATTATGTTCTCTCTCTAATAAACCCTGAGTTTACCCCTTATACTTGGTACTTCCCTTCCTGTCGTACCTTCAGCATCCTGACACTACACATGTCAACCAACAGGACACTCTGCTATAACCCAGGCACTTCTTGTGTTCATTTTACACCACTTTGCTTTTATGAAAGACCTACATTAGCACCTGTTTTCTCCAACCGACAGAAGTCTAAAGAGGATTTCCGCTTTTACGAAAAAAGGAGTAATCTTGTCCCGGTGTGTGTAACAATCAGTGTAGACGTGCAGTGTAAGTGCCTATGCAGGCATATGTTATTCTCCTGATAAGGCTCCCTTTAAATAACAGTGAAATATTGTGCATTAATTGTAATTGGGGTAGAAAAATAATTCCTTCTGCTCAATTTTGCCCTGTTGCATGTCCTTTTCTGCATAACTTTCATTTTAGCACTGGTGCTTGTGGTCTTCCTGTGGTTGCCTATTTATGCATACTGTGGTTTTGTGAACTTCGAAACAATCCCTGTCAGCCATATAATAACTCCATGTAGCATAAAAATGCAAAGCTATGAGTTCCTCTACTTCCATGGCAGCAGGTTTAACCTTCCCACTGAGGTATATGACACATTCTTTAGTAAATCAATACTGCTGGGAAAACTCACCATTGGTTTAAAAAATTCAATTGTGTTTAACCTGTCTCAAATTTTTCTACATGGGACTCTTTCCTCCGATCCCACCCAGCAAAGAATTGTAGCCATGTTGTCAATAAAACTGAAACAGACCTAACATAAACCTCCTCGAGGGGTGGTTTAAATTTGACTGCTAATCCAGCTTTAAATTCACTGGTGCAACAGACTTGAATTTAATCTAAGTTTCAGTGGAAATTAAATTACCAAAGGTTTAGATTTAACCAGAATTGGTTACGAACTTATTATTTTGTATGTTAAAAATTGTCATGACCTGCTCGTTCGATCCTCCTGTGTGCCATGCCCCCTCACTAACCTCATGTGAATTTCTGATTGTTATAAGCTGTTCTGCGTTTCCATCATTAAGTCCTGTGTATTTAAGTCCGCGTTCAAGTCAGTTTCCCTAATTCTGTCATTGACATTGCTTGTCGTGTGGTCCCTTGTCTGCCTGTTCTCCTGAATAAACCCTTAGTTCCTGATTCATCGTCTTCCTCCTTCCTGATTCATCATCCTGTATTCCCTGCTCGCCCGACCAGTCATAACAAAAATTCATTGAAATTAGCTTTTTTCTGCAGTAATGATTCACAACAATTTTTACTTTTCATTAACCGCTATCCTTGAAACATCTTTGGGTACAGTACCATTTACAGTCGTATACGCGTCAACCTTGCACCAGTGAAAACAGTGGCGTACCTTTACAATTTAGTGAACAGTTGTTGACTAGGGGTGGGAACAGTGCAACTTACCAGCCTAATTAATTCTCCTTTCACATCCATCTACTCTACAGCATGTCGTCATTTCGTCTTTCTTTAGTTTGGCTGCATGATGACCCATGAAATTTGTGTCTCCTGAGCACAAGGTAGTAGGATAAACTATGAGATTCGCAGGTAAGCAGTGAAACTTCACGCCTGTGCATTGTTGTGTACTTATAGCTTGACGTGTTTCATAAGCATCACGAATGTTCCTAGGACCTTTAATCTAGGAGAAGAGGAGCGATGTACAGCTGCGGTTGGCTGCTGAAGTGTTAAAATGCTGCTCAACAATTGACCACAGTCTCCGCAATTCAAAACAAAAAATAATTCTTATGCTGGGGAGAAAAATGTCTTTACAAGTGCAATTCACAACTGAAGCAGCCATCACCTGCAAACGTCTGTTACAGTGTAAACTTTAAATGAATCACTCTTCACTCATTTGAGACTGCAAAAGGGGATGTTTGCTTTCTGCCACACCCAGAAAGAGCCAGAATGGGAGGCTCGTATAGGCTGGCGGGGGGGATGGGGGGTTATTCGAAATGGGACACAGCACCAAAGAACAGAGCTGAGATCAATCTAAGCTGAAAATTGTTTATAAGCTGATGAAGTAAATGCACACTCATGCAGTTGTGTCTGCTAGTGCTATCTATACCCTTTCCATCACCACCTGTTTCCACAGCACATTTGCACAGTGTGTACAAGGCATGGAATCCATCTTGCCTACTCTTTGAAATGACCACTCTGAATTGTGAAATGTTTTTCCTTTAGGCATTGTGTATGAAACTAAACTTTTCGCGGTGAGTCGGAAGGCCATGTGTTGTTAATCAATGACATGCAACACCGTTTGCTTGACAGGTGCGTCACTAAGTCAACAGCAGGACTCATTATATGGCTGTTAAACTCGATATTGGACTGATCATCCTGGTACCCAAAGTGCCCCTTCATTTTCATTGACGTAACAGTAGCTGGACTTTTTTTTCCCAGCAGAAGCTTTGTGATTCGTAATAAAATCATTTCAATTTATCAGTTTTTGAATTTAGCGTGTGAATTAATAATTAATTTGGTAAGTAGCCGCATGTTTTCCCCCCCCCACAGTCCAAAAACATGCTGAGGTTAATTGGAAGAAAAGCAGATCTGAAACAAAACTCAGAGAAGCTTGTAATGTCTGTATGTTTATGCAAAAAAATTCCCAACTGTGAAAGGTTACTGGTCTCAGGCAGGGCTTGTGGACCAGGGCTGGACTGTTGTGATTTACAACAGAGGAACTCATCTTCAACTATTTCATGAAACAAACGTAGTACAAATTTAAATGTTGCAAAATGTTTTTGTTTTACCAAACACTATAAAAGACTAAACGGATTAACTAGCGTGCTAAAGCTCTCTCCCAAAGATACTAATGCCCGCTTGCTAATTTGATTCCATGAAAATGGATCAAAGTTTACCTCATGCTGAACACAAACAAAAGAAAATTAGCTTGCTAGCATAAACACCAAAACATTATGTATAAATCTCTAAGTTCTATTTAAAAATACAGTGGACATAAAAATTGTACACAACCCTGTTAAACTGCCACGATTTAGTGGTGTAAAAAGATGAAACAACGATTAATTTCAAAACTTTCCCCACCTTCAATGTGACCTATAACCTGTACAATTCAATTAAAAAACAAACCTGTTAGGGGGAAAATATAAAAAATAAAAAAGCATCCAATAAGCTGGTTGCATAAGTGTGCACACCCTCAAACTAATGCTTTGTTGAAGCACCTTTTGATTTAATTATAGCATTCAGTCTTTTTGGGCACTCATCTGCCATAAAGTGACTCTGATTAACTCCAAATAAAGTTGAGCTGTCCTAGTAGGATTTTCCTAACATTTACTCAGCTGCATCCTTCAGAAAAGGCCATAGTTCACAGAGAGCTTACAAAGCATCAAAGGGATCTCATTGTAGAAAGGTATCAGTCAGGAGAAAGGTACAAAAAAATTCCATGGTATTAGATGTACCATGGAACACAGTGAAGACAGTCATCAAGAAGTGGAGAAAATATGGGACAATAGTGGTGTTAGCGAGAACTGAAGATCCCTCTAAAATTGATGAAAAGACTACTGGGGTGTGTACACTTTTTACTACACTGTCTATACTGTACTTTGATCTGTACTTACTGTTCTGTGTATAAACTGTAATAAGATTGTTTGTTCAGATATATGTATTGTGCAAAAGGAACATAAACTCCTGTTATCTCTTGAAAGATGCCGTCCCAGTGAGTGACTGTTAGCGTGATCGATGAAGGTGTGCAGAGGAAAAACCGTCAGATTCTGAAAATGCTGACTGATCCGGTTTCATTTGTGGGTAAACAGCAGCTGGCATTTAGGGGACGTGATGAGAGTGAAAACTCTGACAACAAAGGACATTATAAGGAGTTTACAAATGGGCCTGATAGATGGAGCATCACTTTCTAAGCATCTGCTGATCACAAGCCAATAGTCACACAATAGAAGGCTCAGGAAACAGGCCATATCTGACTGAAGGTAGCAACCAATGGAACATGTTTAGGATTACAGTGTAATGAATATTTTAATATTTATTCTATTATTCATAGTAATGACTAATATATGACAAGGTCTGAAATTATACCCCGGTTGTTGGGTGGTCAGTCTGCTTCGCTAAAAAGTTTTGTCCACAGTACAACAGCAACATCATGCTGGGAACTAATAATAAAATCGAGTTTGTATTTTAATGACACATGATTTTGTTATAGCAAAATAATAATTAGGCTAAAAAGACTATAAATAAAATTATAGATAGGCCTAAATAAAATCCTAACAAAAAACATGATGTTATGGCAAATAGCATTGTTACTGTAACCAGCCAAATGAAAAAAAATCTATTTTTGTAACAACACTTAATCGTCAGTCATTAACAATTGTTAGTTGTTAATAAGTAAAAATTAAAATTGCTGTTTTGATAAAATGTGATTTTGAGTATTGGAACTTGTAGTCTATTTGAAACGCAATATAGACTCAGTATACGTTTTAAAACAGTACATTGTACATTTAGAATGTGCATGTCAATATTTTGAGTAAAAAAAATGTGTGTCATAAAGTTTCATACTCAAGAAGGTGTATGTGGGACCGGAATGCTTGAGGAGCATTGATCTAATGGCCCAGAGGATCTGCAGTTGGCGCACAGCTGAAAACGCCTACATGTCTTGTGTGTTTGTGTTGCTGTCACTGTGCCAGATGCCAGCCAGGCTCCAGGGTTGCGTGCTGTAAGGCGTCACACACGCTATGCATAGATATCCCTTGTGAGGGGGGCTGTGCAGCACCAGAGTCGCCAACCTGCTAGTGCAGTGACATTTACATCTCCCATCATGCAAAGCGACACACCTTTGTGTTTGATGTAAATAATTCCCCACCATTAGGGTGTTTAAACTAGATTAGGGTAAAGGCATTTTTGTTGCCTGCAGTTGGACTTTGTCAAATACACTGTGTGTGTAAGGATTTTCCTGCCACACTTAAATAAAGATCATACATATGTGACCTCATCCTTTGTTTCAAACTATCAAAAAGTATCAGTTTGCTAAAGAGAAAAGACCAGTCAGTGACAATGAGAAAGTGGGAACTGACTATCATTCAGAATTGTGGAGCTGAGGTGCATATTTACACTGACAAACTCACAATATATCCAAGCACTTTGGCTCTCATGGTCAAACAATGCTGATTGTACTTTTCATTTTGGTGGCACTAACTAATTCATCGGTGTAATTATTTGCTTTTGAGACATGAGCTAATTGTTTTAGTTAAGTTACACAGGTTTTTACAGCTTAACCGTAGTGTTATGCTATATGTACTAACTGTTTTGGAAAATGCTCTTATAGTCTTGAGAATGTTAAGTATGTTTCAGGAAATGTGCCAGAGCAATCAAGGAAATCTGTAATGCTGAATCCCAGGGACCTCAACTAAAGAGGAGTCTCAAGTAACCAATGCTAGACATCTACGATAGAACAGGGGCCTCTCTGATAATTACTCTATTAATACTGCAGAGTGGGGGGGGGGGGGTTGATCACACAGATTAAACTGTGGAGTTTCCCAGGTGAGTAGCCCTGGTATAGTTGGTATGTTTACCTTTACCTGAGTGAAACTACACAAATCAGAGGGGCTTGGTGGGGGGGGGGTATATTTTCAAAGTGGATGGTTTTTGTCATTCTTTTTTCTCAAGGGGGATGGCATCCACCCACATCGACCTACAACCCGAGCCCGGGTCACATGATACCCACAAAATGGAGGCAGAATGCCAGCTGGAGTAAGAGCAGCACCCAGGACCTGGCGCAGCAATCAGAAATCAAAGGTCGTGCCTTTTCCTGCCTTTTATTCATGTCTGCCATTGACCCAGGTGCTCTGAAACATGGCATCCCCTAAATCTAACAACTACTCATAAACCTGGAACGATAACCTAGACCAGGGGTGTCAAACTGCAGTCCTTGAGGGCCACAGCCCTGTGTAGCTTAGTTCTTTCCCTGTTCCACCACAAATGATTCAGCTCAACAGTTATGTGGTAATTAGCACAAGAAGTTGAATCAGGTGTGTTAAACGAAGGGAAACCCAAAAATGTGCAGGGCTCCGGCCCCCCAGTACTGGAGTCTGACACCTGTGACCTAGACAATCCACTGGAGGCTATTGTGCTGATAACTTCAAATCCACTAATTAAATTAGCCACGGTGTAAACCTGTCAAAAAAGCTCATTAAAGATTGTTCACTGTCTGGGAAACAAAATAATTTCTTGTTGATCATATGGTGCTTCACATGGACTCAGACCTGTCCTTAACAGAACCCCCCCCCCCAGTCCAAAGACTCCAATGCAGACTGCGACCGAGAGAACAGCTTTGAAGACAACATAAAAACATGATACTGGCAAACACAAACCAGGAGCCTGTAATCCCTGCGTAAAACAGAACATCTGCTGACTGTATCTAGGCTCGGTTATATGTCATGTCTCAGAGTCAAAGCTTTCAGGTAGAAATACACTCATTGGCTTTATAATCAGGACCCAGAGAACTGGAACTATTTTGCATTAATTCCAGACACACACTCAACTGCCTTGGGGCAAAGGTTTCACATATGTAGATATAAATATATAAAAAACAATCAACTTTTTTTTAAACAAACAAATAAAAATGATTTTTTCAGGATCAACAAGAATTACGGAGAAACAGATCACACTTGTTGTTACAGTGTAGCACACAAATAATGTGGAAACACCAACAAGATTACAAATAAGTAAATCAAACAAAATAAAAAAGAAGGGAAAACAATGGTTTATGCCAAAACCCAGGCACACTTTGTGTATCTTGATGCTTTGACTTAAATAAAATCAATGCAAACTGCTTCCTTACAGCTAAAAAAAAATCGAATAGTAAAACCCTTTTTGCAAACCAACACAGGTGGAATGCTACTCCACAGGAGATATGCTAAGTCAAGGTCTCTATAAGGAAAAAAAATCTAAGCCTTCCAGATGAGGCAGGAAGCCTTGTTACTACCAGAGCTGCCGTAAGAAAAAGCCCAGTGATATTAGTATCAAGTCATAAAGCGTTTATTTGGTCTTATGAGTTTCTCTAAAATAAAACATGAAACAACTTACTTGAGCTCTGGGAAGAATCCAAATAACTGAATTATTCCATACAGTGTTTTAGATCAGCAGTTGCATCCACACGGCCATATGGAATAATTCCCTTCCTCACAAACACCGCTGAATCACCAGTGAGGCTGCCTTACAGGTAAGACATGCTCTTAATAAGGATAGTTATACTTTGCAGGAAAAACCCGCTGTCTGCCAGGTCCTAAAGCCCTACCCATTCCACACAGTTACAGTCAGCTCAAGAATTATTGGCTCACTTTATAATCATATTAGCTCATTTTTATAAAATAACGCACAAAATGATTTCAGTGTTCTGCAAAAGTGTTTGGGGAAGCCTTATAGTTTTATTTTTCAAACAACATTTTTTTCAGACAATTATTTTTCTTTGAAACACAGATTTCAAAAGTTCAGTCAAGATTTACTGTCATTTCAAAACATGCAGGGATACAATGAAATGAAACGTTTGTCCGAGACTTATTGTGCCCCTAATAATCATTCATTCTTCTATACCACTCATCCTATATAGGGTTGCGTGGGTCCGCAGCCTGTATCGAAACAATGGGCACAACCCATTCAGCACACGTGACCCAAAACCCAGAGCGATTTTGGTTGGTTACCTTTCTCCTTATGGCCCTGGAGTGGGTGACACCACTATAAGGCATGTTAATCTGCTGTCTATCTCTGGGCAGGGGCCACAACTGGCACACACTTGCCTAGGTAGGAACAGTTGGTTTCATGGACGGGCTCATTTAAGTAACTACACTGGATCTGGATTGAGGGCATCCATTAAGGTTTCTAGGTATCTTCACTGGAGTGGTGGCGCCTCAAACTCTGCTTATGGGTATGGCAGCTTGGCAAATGTGGGGTGAGTCACACTAAAACAATAAAAGGGTACTCTCGCTCTCGCATTCTACATCTTCAGGTCATCGCTGTGACAGGCACAAGTCCTGAAGCCAAGCTGCCTCATTCATTCAGTGCAGGCAGGGTAGGCTTTGGACGAGCTGGCTTGGGGGGTCAGGGACCCATTGCCTGTTGATTTACAGTCATCCAGGGCAGAGGTTTGAATCCCTATTATGCAGATGTAGGTTCCATCCACTACATGCATTTAGAAAAAAATGGAATCAGGCAGGATTACACAACAAATTTTAAAAATAAGAGTGATTTTCTGTACACACTCAACACATAGACTTCACACTCCTCTCACCATTGCTGAAAGAAAGAAGTGGCTCATAAACACACCATATGACAATTTTACAGTTTCTGAAGAACATTAACTGCACAAAAAAGACAAACTTGTATTTCTCTATGAATTATTCCTCATTCTGTAAGATTGACAAAATTTCAATGTACAATGTACATTTCCCAGCAAAGCCCACTACTCTTGTTGATTTAGTAGTAGTAAATCAAATTTAATTGTGTCAGATTTACACATCTGAACTTCAACCTCAGCTGTAGATTAATAATATGGATGTTGCAGTTTTTCTTGATTGTTTTGGCACATTTCATGACACGTACCTAACATTCTCAAGACCATAGAAGCAGTTCTCTAAACAGTTAATACATATAGCGCAACACTATGGTTTAGCTGCAAAAGCCTGTAACTTATCCCAAACAATTAATTCATGTCTCGAAAGCAAATAATTCCACCTATGAATCAGTCAGTACCACCAAAATGAAAAGTACAATCAGCATCGTTTTAACCATGAGAGTCAAAATGCTTAGATATATAGTCAGTTTGCCAGTGTAAGTATGATCAGGGGTGCTGCTAAGGATTTTGGGCCCCATGAAAAGAATCTTGACAGGGCCCCCAACACAGCTGAGACTTTTTTCA